>SEYY01007227.1:160000-177500 GCA_009176605.1 Armadillidium nasatum
AAATATATTCCTTCAAATATTAAATGTAATAAACCGTGTTACTAGGTCTTCTATTCCAAGTCCTTCTTCTAAGTCTCTTGTTCCTCGCTTTCAAGTTTTTATTTTCGATCGGCTGCTTCAACACGCTCCACATAATTTTTTTTGCAATCAATCTTTTATCTTAACTTTACCTAAATTTTTTTTTTACTTTTATTTTCGAACATGTAATTTTTCAGTCTATCAGGAATAACTATTTAGAATCTAATTTTTTTCATATAAATATATTTTTTGTTTCCCTTTTCTCTCTCTCCCTCTCTTGTTATTTTTCCTTCCAGTTTTACTTCCCTTTCTTTCCACTCGTTTCATATTTATCCGGACAAATTTAATAATAATCCTGTCATGGAGATGGTTTATCTTGCAATTTCCAGTTTCACAACTCGTTATCCCTATTAATATATGCACAACCAAATATAGACATCCTTTCTTCGACATTTGCACATAATTCTAGTATGTTTGCTCTATATCCTTTTACATCTTGAAAAGACTTCACTCAAACATCTCTTAAAAAAGAAAACAATAATACCGAAGTGGTGTATTATTTTAGCTCTAATAAGACTAACCTTTGCTTTTAAAAAAAATCTCCTTATGAATCTTAATACATCCGATATTTCAAGTAACACTTTCTCTTTATGGTTCAATCGTTTGGAGTTAGTGTAAATGAGTCGTGACCTCACACCGAAAAACTGCAATACTGGTCAGAAACCAACACCGGGCATGACTCTCAGAAGAAATGAATAGGTGATCAGATGAATAGAACAGTTTTCTTTATATGAAGGCAAAAATAATATTGCTTTTAAAAGACAGATTCCAAAAAGAGAAGTACGTCATCTAGTGCAGGAAAGAACTGGTACGAGTAGTCAAAGCAGGACAAACCAGAATTTGGTGAACGAGATAAATGTGTGGAAGCGACAGAACAAAAAGACTGTGAAAATGTCTCTAGACATATAATGTCCATGACTGGAATTGGTGTAAATATCAATAATATAACTTTCTTCATTTGGAATATATTATGTACATTTAATGTTGCGTCAGCCAATATTCACACCTAATTTTATTTGCCCTAAAGATATATTTTCAAGATCATTAACTTTACTAATTAAAATATTCAACGTCTTATGAAAGAAATTCTGTACTTCAAATGAAACATCTCAACTAAATCTATGCATAAATACAACCAAGAAAAACATTGCATCTTCACAATAACCTGAATTTACCTGATCAAAGTTTGAAATACAAAGATAAAAGGGATTCTTACCAAACTAACTAAATAGCTTGTTACTTAAAAAAAAATCGACAAATTTAGTAGTCAAAATATTTAAAATGTATGAACAGTGATGATAATTACGAATCTTGGGAGAAACAAAATTGCTTTTTTTTGTGATTATATAAAAGGAATACGTGATTATATAAAAGAAATACAAGGTAAATAAAAATGCAAACAAAATTAACTATACAGTATGGAAGCCCAGTTTAGTTTTAATGAGGATATGTACATATAAACATTTAAAAAAAAAAAAAAAGTTTAATAAATAAAATATCCCACCCCTGCAACTGATATCTTAGCATCCTATATTAGACGTGGCACCAAATGAAAAAAATCTACAAAAGAGAAGGAAAAGTGAAAACATTTGGTCTATTAGGAACTTAAATATCAGAAGTTATGTTTTTAAAACCTTTTTTTTTTTAATTCTGCAAGTGATTTTTCAATGACTAATCCCGATTGAAACCTATCAATGGACGGGGAATAAGTTTCATTCTCTCATCTTTTAAGCGAATATTTGATCTTGATAAAATTTTTATTAAAGCTCGTAACAATTTTAAAAAATAATTTACAATATTTGAAATAAATAATGAAAATAAAGATGATGATGAAAAGAACAACGAATGGGTTGCCTACTAAAAAGCTTTATTAAATACAATTAAACACAACCAACTTCAAACACAACCAAATTTCAAACATACGAAATTTATCGACTTCCTTTAAATGAAAATATTTTTCCAAATACAAAGAACTACGCTACACCCTTCTATTTAAGAAGGTCGAAATTAAGTTAAACAAATACAAAAGATCTTAAGTACGAATGAAGAAAGAAAAAAGAAATTTTTTAATAACTTAATTGGTTTCCGTAGAAAAAAAATTATATAAAGTAATAAATAAGTGATTGTGGCATTTAAACAGTATAATAGATTAAGTCTTATAAGATCGAAATTTATATATTTTAACTTTTAATTATCAAATTTGAGGGTTCTAAGATTAATCTATTATAGCGTTCAATTACCTTGCGAGAAGTGTTGTTCATCGATTAAAGGTACATTGTAAATAAGGTTAATTTCTGCCAATAAAATGATGAATTTTGTCCAAAATTCTGTAATGGATCAACAGTAATTAGAGAGCACCTTTATTTATAGGTTAAGAAAACGGCAAAATTACTTTTATTAAAAAAAAAAAGAAAGAAAATCTGAAATCACACTTACTGCATACTCCAGCCACACTCACGGACTGACCATTCGGGGTCACACAAAAGAAAAGTAGTTCCTCGTTTAGAAAGAGAAAATTTATGCCAAAGGATACCCTTAACTCACAACTTTCACCCATTCAAAACAATTAAATTTTTTCTGCACCTTCAGTACACTGAGCGTCAGATAAGTATACGGCTTGTGTACATCAAATTTTAACCTAAAAATTTTTGTGTGTACCAGCACACTAAAGTTATATAAATGTACCTATACGATGCTACTTGTGATAATTGCAAACATTTTCAAAATTAAAATAATTAAAATAAATTAATTAAAATTAAAAAAAAATCAAAAATTATAAACGTATTTACAATGTGTTCTTCCTGACTAAAAATCTAAATTCTAATATCAAATAACAACCTTCAATAGTTTAAAGAAATTGTTAATATCTAATCTCCAAGATCTGCATCTCTGTCTCCTATCAAATATAGGATATGAAATGCCACAGCCAGGAGCCCTGTTCCTATAAGGTCTCCTAAAGCTGTTAAATAAGGAATAGCCGAGTTATCAGGGTCCACTTTTTGTTTCCACATTGAATGTATCATAATATGAACAACGTATAAGAGAATAAGAACCTGAAAATAAACGAAATGATAATTAATAATAACTGCTTATCTTCTATTATAGAGCAAAAAAAATTTGTAAATATGACTATTTGTTGTGTTACTTATTAATTCAATGTCTGGTAAGATGTAAAAAATAAAAAAATAAAACTTGAAATGGTCACATATAAAACTGTTTAAATGAAAAATTCTCAGCTTTAAGACCTTGATTTACAAACTTTTAGTTTCATGTCTTTAGACAAAAACAATGTTTTTGACTCTTCGATAACTTTGCTTCCCAAATTATAAACCTAACAAGATAATCAATCCTATATGCAATTTCCAATTATTAGTTAGATAATAATTTGCGTGAATATTCATTCAATAAATGAATAATGAAACTTATTTATTTTTAAACATGTTAACGTAAATTTCTTTTTCAACCTTTGGTCGAATCATCGTTCCTCGTCATTTGTTGAACTTAGGCCTTTATCATTTGTTGTCAAATACTTCGATCTCGTGTCCTTTTCGGTAATAGTGGTTCGAACTTGCAAAGTTCGTCTCTCCCACAGGTACTTTAATGACCACGCTCTTCGTTTGTATTCTCTCACACAATAGGTTAATCTCGATATCCATCTGTTAGCCCTCACTCCTGCCACATTACCCGTTCATACCCATTTCGATCTGCTAATCATCTCGAAGATGTCGAGGATGCCAATCCATTCTTGTACCCACAGAGCTGTCTTTTCGTCCCTAAAAAAAAAGTTGTCGAGCATAAGTTTTTCCCAGACTTCGTTACATATTTCTTAGTTTACATTTGAGCTTTTTGGTCGGATTCTACTGCTACAAGCAGTATGTAATTGTTGAAAATATGCAATGATTACATCTTTTCTTTTCAAAATCATTTCAATGTTGGAACTTAAAAATGAAACTAACTCGGCTGAAGTCCTGTCATCTCAATTTGATTCTGCGCTTGATAACTTCTTCATTGGGCAGTGATGTTTAGATACCAACAGATGTAGTGTTTGAAATGTTGAATAGTTTTGCTTCTAGCTTTGTGTATACCGATAAATTGGAAACAAATCTTGGGCAAGTTTAATTTTTTGCCATTTTGAAATCCTTGCCCTTCCCTACGACTCGTTCAATCATTTATAGTGTTTCTATCAAAGTAGTCTATTATTTTCTTAATAATGGCCTCCAATGACACAAGGCCTTGATGCTATGGTGAGGTTTATCGGTTTCGATGACGCTTTAGAATTCACCATACACGTTCAACATCAGGGAGGACAAGGTTGTAGTCCCAAACTAAGATTGCGTCAAACTCTGCTAACTTCCGGGGCCAGCGCAGAGTATGGTCCACAACTTCACAATAGCAGGCGATTACGTAAATATCACAAAAAAGGAATAACTTTTTTAAACAAAAATGTTAAACATTAATATATACTGTACAAAAATAAGACCAATTTTCTTTCGAACAAAATTGGAATAAAGAATGAAATAAAATTTTAAACAAACCTGCAAAAATGCAGCAAGAAGATAAATGATAACAAACACCATAGTTAATGATGTATGACCCGCTTTTAAGTACGAAATCGCGTACACAAACACTAAATGTCCGGGAATGACTAAAAGTAGTAAGACCCTAGCTGTTCTGGAATGTACATCTGAAAACAAAAATTTTTAATGTTCCAAAACAATTTGTAATAAGTATGACATATGATCTTTACATTAAGGTTTATATTAGAAATATAATGATGTTATAAAAAGACCTGTAATTATAAACACTTTTGGCTAGTAAATGTTCACAAAACTACAATTCCAAGTTTATATTTTTTAGTACAAAAATTTAACACATACACTAACAAAGCGTTTTTAAAATAAAAATAAAAAATTTAAAATAATTACCATTAGTACAAAAAGCTGAAAATGGATTTAGGCAAATGTTTTTTATTCCACGAGGAAGTTTTCCAAGCGAAGAAACAGCATGCAAAGATGTGGATATCCTTGATGCTTGCACAGCAACCAGATTTCCTCCCACGCCGTTGATGACTGGTTGGTAAACGGCAATCCCTTTGTACGTTGCCACAGTAAAGTCTAAAATGACTCCACCAAGACTATATAACAGAAAGGTCTTGCATTAAAATACTACATATTCATTAGTTTAACGAAATGAAAATATACAATTAAGGTAAAATTCAGAGAAGAGCTAACCTTGATATCACCATTGCCGATATTACAGGTGTCCATCCTGTGTATAAGACATCTTTGGTGTGTGCATTTCTTGAAGCAAGCCATATCCATAATGGGATTGAAGTCATATACCCAACGATAATTATTGGTGCTAACCAGGTATTTGTACCTAAATACACATTTGCTTTTAATCAATGCAATAAACATTTCGAAATAATTTATATTTTGGACCATGCTTATATTATCCATACATAAAATATAAAACCATTAAAATTTACCTTTGGCTAAGAAGAGCAACGAAGCAATCCAGGACAAAAGACCTAAGGTTGTCAAGTCCCCTAGGGATGCCGCAATTGGGGTTGCTACATTATCAGGATTGACATTGCACTTCCTTGACATTATGATTACCCCAACCATAATAAGACCTGTGCATTAGGTATTATTATTATTATTATTATTATATTATTATTATTATTATTATTATTATTAGTAATAATAAATAAAAAAAACTCTAGCTTAAATGTTACAGAAATAGATTTAATCATAGATCGGTCAACGTCTGCAAAATTAGATGCTTTATCCTAGGTGATAAATTATCTTTCAAAGAATATATTAGTAGTTCAGTTAGCAAACTATGCCATGCAGATTATGTATTTCTAAAGATAAAAAACTGTTCAAAATAAACGAAACAACCTTTCTACAGTCTTGTAGATCTTCACCTTATGCTCCTACAATAAGATTTTTTTTATGTAACACAAGTAGAATTTAATATATATACACTCAGGGTTGTTTGGTTTAAACCATCATGTTTTTTTTAAAACCAACAAAAAAAAAAACAATTTCTTTAACTTCCGTTCTTCTATCCTTAACAGGATGATTTGGAAACATTTCAATTCTTCTAATCTTATCTCTGATCGTCAGTATGGCATTCGTAAGAAACGTGCTACTGGTGATCTTCTTTCCCTTCTTTCTGAATCTTGGTCCTCCGCTCTTCGGCATTTCGGTGAATCTTTTGCTGTCGAGCTGGACATATCGAAAGCTTTCGATAAAGTCTGGCACGTTTTGATTTCTAAACTTTCCTCTTTCGGAATCTATCCTTCTCTGTGTGTCCTTTTCTGGTCGTTCTATTGCAGCTGTTGTAGACGGCCACCGTTTATCCTATGAATCTACTAATAGTGGTGTTTCTCAGGGATCTGTCTTATCCTTAACACTTTTTCTGCTTTTCATTAATAACCTTCTCTCTATTACTTCATCTCTTATCCACTCTAATGCCGATGACTCCGCCCTTCATTACTCTATTTAGTCCCTCCCAACAGAAGTTAATAGACGCAAGGAGGGTAGCCTTGGAGCATGATGCTTCCACCGTTGCGTCATAATCGTTGCACAAGGGGTGCCCTGCTTTCGCACCAATTTTGTGTGGAAGTGGGAAACCCCAGGCTAGTGGTGCCTCCTTCTTTCCAACCACCTCTGTTCTGTGGAATTCTTTACCATCGTTTATTTTTCCTCCTGCATTTAATCTTCCACTCTTCAAGGCTTCCGTCTGTGACCACCTGAGGGATGTGTGTTAGGTGTGTTAGAGTGAGTTTTCTTCCTCTGTGCCTCTGTGTGTGCCCCCCTCCATGAAAAGGGATCTGCCAGTGAGTGGTGGCGATTCTGTAATAATAATAATAATAATAATAATAATAATAATAATAATAATAATAATAATAATAAAAAAAACAAAAAAAACCTTGGAGCAACTGACCTCTGATCCATCTCGCATTCCAAATTAGAAATTAGGGCAGAGAAAACATGATTGTTTTCAATGCCTCAAAAACTCAATTCCTCCTTTTTCTCTACTCAACCCAATCTTCCACACAACTATGATATCTTCTTCGAAAGCACACAACTCAAACCTTCATCTCACTTTAATATTCTTGGTGTTTCTTTTTCTCGTGATCTTCCTTGGAAAGATCACATTACTTCTCCTAAACAGGCTTCTAAGAAGTTGGATGTTCTGAGGCGCCTTCAGAACTTCTTCAAACTACCTCAGTTGCTTGCTATTTATAGGGGTGTTGTTCGCCCATGTATGGAGTACGCCTCACACATCTGAGGTGGTTCCACTCATACAGCTCTCCTTGAAAAGGTGGAGTCTATGGCTTCTGGTCTCATCAACTCTCCTACTCTCACTATTTCTCTCCAGTCTCTTTCTACCCGTCGAATTGCTGCGTCACTTTCTCTATACTATCGCTATTACAACGGACACTGCTCTTCCGAACTCTCTCTTCGCATACCTCCTCCTTAGAGAAGAGCTCGTGCGACGCATCTTTCTACAAAGTTTCATCCTTTCTCTGTCCAACTCCTGATCTCAGACTTAACCGCAATGTTCAATCTTACACGTACTCTACTGGTAATATTTGGAACACACTCCCTTCATCTACTCTCCCAATTTCCTATGACTTACACACCTTCAAACGCCTTGTTTAAGGACATGTTGGCCTAATCTGACCAGGATCCCGATTTTCTCCTTTCTCTGGTGGAAATTTGGTAGGCCTCTGGCCTTTGGCAACAAAGGTAAAATATATATATATATATATATATATATATATATATATATATATATATATATATATATATATATATATATATATATATATATATATATATATATATATATATAAAGTTTTTAGCTTCACCACATACCTAAAATAAAAGATGCAAATGATGCAGTAACTAAGGCCGAAGCACATAGTAAAAGGGAATGCAAAAAATCAAATTTTCCATCTGGAATCCAACCCATGACCATTGCCGCTACAGATGCCAAAAAACCAACAACGATGGCTTGACACTATATATATATATATTATATATATATATATATATATATATATATATATATATATATATATATATATATATATATATATATATATATATATATATATATATATATATATATATATATATATATATATATATATATAATATATATATATATATATATATATATATATTATATATATATAATATATAAATATAAATAATATATAAATATAAATTATTAAAAACAAAAAAAAAAAAAAAAAAAAAAAAAAAAAAAAAAAAAAAAAAAAAAAAAAAAAAAAAAAAAATTTAATTATTCAAATTGCATTCATTTGAATGATAAATTAAATATTTTAAAACCTTTTTTCTGTTAAAACTTTTCAAGCATTATTTCTTTAAAATATAATTGATTCCCTCAAATCCCCCCCCCCCTCAAAAAAAAACTTCCTATATTCCTCCATATATTTCTACCATCCACTTACTTGATGCTTCAAATTGGATTTTAAAAAAATGGAATAAAAAATAAAATAAAAAATCATCCTTAATAACCACTATCAAAAGGAACCGAAACTTTAAATTACCCACCTGAATCAAGGCCAAATTTCCAACGATCATAGATAAGCAATCCTTTTTCTTATCCATGTGTCCTAAATTGGCGTGTGTAGAGAGTCTGGAGGCGAGAGTCATCTCAAGATTTCCTTTTAAGCCCAGTAAAGCAGGTACCATTATAAATAATTCTGTCACCGTTTCAAAAACTTTCCAATGCTTTATATATATATATATATATATATATATATATATATATATATATATATATATATATATATATATATATATATATATATATATATATATATATATATATATATATATATATATATATATATATATATATATATATATATATATATATTAATTATTATATATTAATTTATGATAAACCGTAAATGCGCGAATTTATTCTTTTAATAAAAAAAATATTAAAATATATATAATATATATATATATATATATATATATATATATATATATATATATATATATATATATATATATATATATATATATATATATATATATATATATATATATATATATATATATATAATACTTCCTCAGAACATTTACTTTTTATACCTTTCAACCATCTTTAATTAAGTTTCAATTTGCAATAGGTCGCGATAATGCTTCATCAAAACGACTCTCAAAACAAATCTAAATTCTACTCATAAAATTTATCAATATGATTTAATTTGGGTGAAGATTTTGTGGTGAATATAAATAAGATATTACGCCGAAAAGAATCTTTTGTAAACCACCCAACTTCCCTATTTCATGTATGAAATTCTATTTGTAAATTCTGAAGAAAAGTATTTACATTCTCCAGGATTTAAGTAAATAGTACCTTAATTCAAGATACATTAGTCGGTATCTAAATATTAAGCATATGCAAAGAAGAAAATTATTTGCACTTTCAAATATAAAAATAATCCCACAGAACAGAATATATATATATATATATATATATATATATATATATATATATATATATATATATATATATATATATATATATATATATATATATATATATATATATATATATATATATATATATATATATATATAGGGTGGGTCGAAAAAATCAATTTTTCGAGTATCGAATTAAAATAGGGCTCAAAAGTTGCGTATTTGCATACTAATCAATGAAAACAATGAAAAAATCATAGGTTAGATCTTCAGTTCTCGCAAAGTGCCTAAAAGTTTGGAAAAAATGACATAAAACCTCAAAATTTACTTTTACGCTAAAACTATACAGGCTACATATTTTGGTTTCTAATAGCCTCTAAGTAATTTATTTTTGATGTGTGATAATAGAAAAAATATTTTTTTAAATCGTACGCTTCATTTTGAGTTCGCGCATTAGGGCTAAAATTTTCGATCTTTCTTGAAAAATCGGGGATTTTACAAATATATGCAGTATTTTACTAAATATAATAAAATGAGAAAAGCAATGCGTATTGTTTACGATTGAAATCCTAAATAACAATTTAACTTGCTTATTTGCGGTTTTCCTGTGATGTGATCTACTGAGCATTAAGCAAGAAGACTGGTCTCCCCGACTATTTCCGTTCTGTCCACAGTTTCTGATAGAACTACCAACGTTTTGCATGACCTTGGAATAATTTCTGAAAAACATACGTCGCTAGTGAGCGATAAAAACAAGATAAGAAGAGAAAAACAGAAGACACAACAGGCTATAAGACAATAAATGGACTGGCCTATAGTAACAATTTTTACTTTGATGGTAGAAAAGATAAAACTCCTATCAAGAAAAAAAATGGAGACTAAATATACCCAACAGTAAGGATAGAGGATCACATTAATGATTCGTGAACCTGGTGGGCAAAATGTCGGTCACATCACACCGGCGAGTGGAGCCAGTAGTGAAATATCCAATTGTATCCCTAAGTACCTGGAAGATAATGATATTGGCATTAATGAACAGGAAACGATTAGTTGTGATAGCACAATAATAAAAATGACTGAAATGTGCACACCGGGTCTTAAGATTATTCATTTAACAAACAAACACAAGATGCTTGTAAACTACATTGTGAAAACAAATGCTCCTGTCAGTGAAATATGGACCTAAACATATCTTTAAGGTTGTTCGAACAAAGGGACATTTTCCAGACGATATTAAAAGAAACATCGATCCTGCGATTGAGAGAAACACGTTCTTCTGTCACCCAGAGAACATGTTGTTTGTTGGCTATGATAGTGGATGAAAGATGATACATACACAAGCTGGGTTACAGCAGGATACTAAAGGTAAGAACTCAAAATCCGAAAAAGCTTTTACGACTCCCTCAATAAATTTTGATGTCACAGACTACAGTGAGTTAACAGATTCGCCAAAATGTAAACTGTCGACCACCCTCTCCTCCCTCCTACCCAATAATAGAAAGCTTGACAACAGTAACTATCTCGTCAGTTCTGCAAGATTAAACTCTGCCTAAGTTTGATTTTTTTAATTTTCTATACCATACACAAGAGGCGTCAAACTTGCCATAGTCTGCAGAAAAAGTGTGCAGATAAAAAACAGAGATGGCTACATAAGAGCAACTTTGCTTTCAAGATCCACAATGCCAAAATTTGGTCAAAAATCTGAATTTAAGACGTCCTTGATTAAATCCACATAATTTAACACACCCTAATTGGTTGGATGGTTGGATAAGTTGTTGGTGGAACTCGAACTGCTGCCATCTCCTCGTGTTGAGTTCTGAGTCATTTCATAAAAACTGTGAAATAGGCGAAGAGCTGCAAAATTATGTACTCTTACCAAAAATGAAAATAAAATGTAAAAAAAATCACTCACATTAACGAATCATAATTAAAAATGGCCTTTTATAATTTAAAAACCATAGTGCGTGTTTGTAAAAATAGTAAAAAAAAAAAAAAAAATTCCACCTACATTCTAAAATTTTATGCCTTTTACATGAAATCATTTTTAAAAATCATTTTTGTCATCAGGCAACTAAAGTACGTAGACGTTATTAAAAGCCGAAAAACATTACCTGTATAATTTGAGTGTGAAGTTAAATTTTGATGTTTCTTGTCATTTTTCCAAACTTTTAGACCCTTTACGCGAACTGAAGATCTAACCTATTATCTTTTTCATTATATTTTCATTGATTAGCATGCAAATTAGCAATTTTTGAGCCCTATTAGAATTCGATACTTGAAAAATGATTTTTTCAACCCACCCTAATATTTTATATATATATATATATATATATATATATATATATATATATATATATATATATATATATATATATATATATATATATATATATATATATATATATATATATATATATATATATATATATATATATATATATATATATATATATATATATATATATATACCTGAACAATGTCAAGAACTAAACCAGCTCCAACCATCCCAAGGCCAGCAACAAGGAATGGAATCATGACTTGAATTAAGACTGAGAGACTCGTTTCCTTAGTCTCTGATGTTGTTGCCCTTTTTCGTATTAAAGCTGTATCATCTTCAGAGTGTTCCTCTTCAACTTGTTCCTCAAAGAGACCATCTCCTTCTTCGATACGACCCTTCAATAAAAAAAAGTAAATTTATTTAACTGTCTAAAAATTATAAAAGATTCTATAAAAACTTTTAAAATCAATATTATTCTACAATATTGATTTACACAAAAGAATTATCACTACAGAAATATATGAGGGATCTCAAAGGCAAACCTTTTTCTTAACTTTCTTTTTTGTGGGAATCTCAAATTCAATGAGTTCGAGCTGATCTTCGTCTGATAGTTGGGGAGTCATCTTCTTTTTGCTCCTCTTACGAACTCCTTTTGACTTAGGCAACGTCTCAGAAGCCTCTACAAGAGTCGTTTTCTCTTGAGAGTTTCCTTTCTTGCTACGTTTCTTCCCCATTTGGAACTAACAACAATATTTCAAGTACCTATTTGGTATATATATATATATATATATATATATATATATATATATATATATATATATATATATATATATATATATATATATATATATATATATATATATATATATATATATATATATATATATATATATATATATATATATATGGGTAGCAACACGTTACATGTAATTACTTAAAATCAAAAAAAGGTCATTATTTTTACTGCGGTATTATCTTAAAAAAAAAAAAAAACAATTATAAACCAGTGTTAAGGTAAAGCTAAATCACATACGGAAAAAAAATGTGTAGTGGTAACACACGCCTTGCTTTTTTCCCAACTTATTTAATTAAGTTAAACGCAAAGTGAATTTGTATATTACATGAATCAAAAGTGCAGTTATTTTTTAATCTTAGAACGTTTTGTACTATGACAGAAAATTTTGGTTTCCCTACAAATTATGCTTGGTCTACTGTTTTAACAAAAAAATTACAAACTTGGGGAAAAAACTTATGATTTTAGAATACACTGTTTATAACCTATAAATGTTACTCAAATAAAACAGGAGTTTTTAAAGCTAATCCTCCAATCCATTTGGAAATAAAGTTAGTTCCTTCAAATGTAATTACAAATTTTCAATTACACCCTTTAACCCTAATTAATAATGTCAAAGAGGAAATATTTTACGTTGAAAGATAATGATAATAAAAATAATAATAATAATTATAATATATATATATGAACAGAACGGGATCCCGGTCCCGACCAACCCCGGCCCCAGCCCCAGAAAATAATCAAAGAAAACCAGGGTTTACTTGCCGGGGTTAAAATTGCAAATTATACTTTTTAATGGTTCATTAAAACAAACAAAATATAAGAAAATTAAGATTTTTCTTCTTCCAATTTCCTGGCTGCAGATGTTACATTTAGATATTTCGAGCCTATCCTGAAACATTGTAAAGTACTCCCATACTGCTGAAGCTGATCTTTTAGCCATAGTGACAGAAAGTATACAAAATAATTTTGAAATAATGTAGCTAAATAATACAAATTTGAAACACATCCATAAAATAACTATGTATAAATACAGGTTTATTGATATTTTCATATCTAACATTTTTTCAAACTTTACATTAGAGTCTTACCTAAGTAAACCTGTTGAATCACTATTGTGAATCAAAAAACAAAATTAATCAAAAACTTTTGTGGCTTTTTCAAACTTTTATTATTGAAAATCTGTAATTTTCTGAATTTTTTTTTTCTCTGAAAAATGCATATAATCATTAATTTAAGTGAATGTTACCTATTCTACTCCTTCCTTATGATTAAATCTAATTTTATTAACTTAAAATTTCAGTGCTTTCGACCTCTTTACAAATTTTAAGCAAACTCGGCCCCGGCCTCGGCAAAATTTCAGTCCCAGTCGGTCCATATATATATATATATATATATATATATATATATATATATATATATATATATATATATATATATATATATATATATATATATATATATATATATATATATATATATATATATATATGCTGAGTGTGTGTATGTGTGTGTGTGTATAAATCAGGTTTAAAAACTTAAGAGAGATTATTCGTTTTATAAATTAATAATATTTTTCATTTTAAAAGAAGTAAAACTGTTAAAAGGATTTTCATTTATACTACCAAATATGTTATATTTTATTTAAAGTCATAACGGAACAAATGTTGATCTAGTCTTTAAAGATATTTTAATATTCACAACTTGTAAAACGATCTCTCTCTCTCCCTCTATACTGTATGTATATATATATATATATATATATATATATATATATATATATATATATATATATATATATATATATATATATATATATATATATATATATATATATATATAAACTTTTCAACAAATACAGAAATATCCATAAGGCTCATCTACATTAACCTAACCTAATCTAACTTAGCATAACCAAATCCAGCAAAACTTACCAAATACTTTACTGTATTAAAAATTATACAAAATATTAACTAATATTTAAGAAATAAATAAAAAATATCGATATAAAATTTATAAATGGTATGATGATACTGAGGCAATAAAAAAAGAGTAAACATTATTTACATATAATAATAATAATAATAATAATAATAAATAATTCGAAAAGGATAAAAGGTAAGATGTGTCAAAGTAAAAATTTAAATTATTTCAGTAGTGAAATGTCTTGTAATAAATTTGAAGAAGTGACCAACCACAAATTTAAAAAAAAAAAACTACCTTCAATTAAAACGGGGAAAAACGCGACACAAACCACAAACCTCTGAAGAAATACTGACCTTAAAATACAGAAAACGCGACACACGACAAGAGACAGACAAAAACAGACAGAGAGGACAACTTAGAAAAAGGGGATCAATCACCGCCGGTAGCAGAAACAGTTTTTCGCCACGCATTTTTCTATTTATAAAGTAGCAGAATTTGTCTCAATAAAATACAATGTAATACTAATTGAGGATTACAACGTACTCATGTAAGCATATGTTGCTATTATTATTATTATTATTATTATTATTATTATTATTATTATTATTATTATTTTTATTATTAATAGAAATGGCAAAAACCAGAGGGTATAAACATGTAAAAGAACAAAAAATGTGTAAGTAACAAATGTCTTCTACATAAAAATTACTTATTGGAACTTATCCAAAATAGAAACTGCATTTCAAGGTTTTTCGATTAACATTAGTATTTAATTAACAAAAAAAAAAAAAAATAACATCATTCTATTTTTTTTTAATACTAATATAATAATAAATAACTGAGTTTTATATATATATATATATAATATATAATATATATATATATATATTATATATATATATATATATATATATATATATATATATATATATATATATATATATATATATATTAGAGGTGGACCGGATATCCGCATCCGCATCCGCAACTGCGGATATCCGCATCATTTTTCCAATATATCCGCATCCGCGGATATCCGCAATTGGATATCCGCAACCGCATTCGCATCCGCGGATAGTAAAAATTACTATCATTTTAAATAATTGTATTAATACCCTTAAGCCTTTTGAAGAATTAACAAAGACTATAAGTTCGGCTGAATCATGTTTGTCAGATGTGATACCACTTGTTTCAGCATTGAAAGTTGTGTTAACAAATGTTATTAAGTCTAAGGGAGTTTCAAGGATGACTAAAACATTAATGAAGGAGATGAACGACAGATTTGAAAACCTGGAAAGTGATTATGCTTATACAATTGCAACCTTTTTAGATCCTAGGTACAAAACAAAATTTTTTAAACCACTTGTTTCTCAGAATGTTAAAATCAAATTAGGATGCTTATGCGATGAGATGATAGAAACAGCTAAAATAATGCCTTTCAAGAAAAAGCAAAAGCTCTCAGATACAAAAGAAACAAAATCTGTTAGCTTAAGCATTGCTAAATCAATAAAAGATCTTCTAGCTTCCAGCAGCGATGAAGAATCACAGTCAGAAGTGTCAAAGGATACAATATCGATTATTGAAAATTATCTGAAACTCCCACGTTTGGAGGCAGATAAAGACCAACTGGTTTGGTGGAGAGATAATTGCAAAAGTTTCCCTTTTCTTGCTGAGCTGGCAAGGACTTATTTAGCATGTCCTTCAACTAGTGTTGAAAGTGAGCATCTTTTCAGTGGAGCAGGCCTCATTTATGACGAAAAGCGAACCAAACTTTCACCTGAAAATGCCCAAAAACTTTTATTTCTAAAAAATTAAAAAATAACTTACCAATTATTAACTTCAAATGGAATGTGTGAAACTGTGAAGTGTGAAGGTAATACTGAATTACTGCATATATATAATATATTATATATATATATATATATATATATATATATATATATATATATATATATATATATATATATATATATATATATAACATTTTCCAAATGGGTGGAGGTTGGAGAAAGAGGTTGGTGGGGTGTTCAAGAGTTGGGTCCCCGTTCCACACCCAGGTAACATAGATTCTGGATATTATATTTAAGATTCCAAGAATCTATGGCAAAAACTCTTAAAAAATTAAACTCCGCATCCGCATCTGCGGATATCCGCAATTGAATATCCGCAACCGCATGAGCATCCGCGAATAGTAAAAAATTACTATCCGGTCCACCTCTAATATATATATATATATATAATATATATATATATATATATATATATATATATATATATATATATATATATATATATATATATATATATATATATATATTATATATATATATATATAATATATTAAACTCTGCACCATATTCCGCAAGATTCAGGGTGGTGTCGAGTGCAGAAATATTCATATTCCTGCAACCGTACCTGGGAAGGAAAGAAAAAAAATTGTTAAAAGGGTTCCGAGGGTCTAGAACCATGCGAAGAATTGTTCTTCATTTGTCCTGACAGCGTCGAAATAACCATCCTTTATCCAAAGTCATTTTTTTTCTTTTTTTAAATATTTAATTTTCATTTAACTGCCGAAAGTAGGCTATATCGAAAGATATGTTGCTTCACTACATACTTTAAAATACTTTTATTAAATTTTTCAAAATAATTTTTTTTTTTTTTTTTTTTTTTTTTTTAAATAACGTATTATAACTAATTTTTTTTTTATATATAGCTTCGTTCAATATTATTCTATACACATAATTCTTTAAACAAACTCTAACTTTAGGAAGATGATCTAGAAGCCTTACATCCCAATAGCCTTCTCTTCTCTCTTCCTCATGATGTTCCTAACTTTTCTTCTTCCCATATGCTTTCACGCACGCACGCACGCACGAGAGAGAGAGAGAGAGAGAGAGAGAGAGAGAGAGAGAGAGAGAGAGAGAGAGAGAGAGAGAGAGAGAG
>SEYY01007227.1:182500-185000 GCA_009176605.1 Armadillidium nasatum
CCATAGCAGCTTCTGTATACGGGCATCGTTCACATTTTAATTCTATTAAAAGTGATGTTACTTAGGTTTTTTCAGCAATGCAATTACTAAGATCATACGTTTCATTCAGTTATGAAATTATCATTACTATTTCAATCATTACTGTTTCCATGTTGCTTAGGGGTTCTGTCCTATACGCAACTCTTTTTCTACTTACCATATACGGTTTTCCAAGGAATTGTTCTCTTTGAAGATTTCTGAATTATATATTAAATTAGTATTTGTTAGAGGTATATTTTGAGTAGAAGAGCCATTTGAAATTATAAAGTAAGAAAAAGGTGAAAATAAAAATTACTTCATACCTGAATTCAGAACTCTGAAGTATAAAAACTGCTTATATGCTTTCACTAATTTATCTAGTGTATATACTTTATATATATTTTAAGTTCTCCTTGATAGGAGTTTGTAGAGTTGGTTTGTTTTTTGTATCGATGTTGAACATTTTTTTCTTCAAAAACTCCCGGTTAAATTAGAACCACTTTTTATCAAATCATCTTCACGTCTATAAGAGTTTTGTAAGAGTGTAATGTAAGAGTTTTTGCTTGTTTATTACAAATCCTCAAAATTCGAAGGTATAAGGTATGAGTTATATTTTCTTTTCAACTCTTTCTTACTATCACATCTATTGCCTTCTACTCAAATATGTAACTGCGTAACGTTCTTAATTATATTGAATTCGTATATGAAGGAACTACAAGGATCAACAATCTTTTGAAAAAGTTCATAGTAAGTCTCTCTTATTATTTAATTGTAACACTAATTACGACCCTTCTCTTTCAGGTCTTTTAATAAAAGCTTAACCCAAAATTTTTATAGAAGTCTTATAACGAACAAACTAAAAAAAACTGCATAAATTGTTAAAACGTCAAAACGAGTTAACGAAAATTTGAAAAGAGAATTCTGAAAACCGGCAGCTTGTTTAAGTGTCAAATTGTTAAGTGCCACATCGACATAATAAAACAAACCAATTTTATAAAACCTTGTGAAGGAAACTTTAATATTTCTCCAATTTTGCGTTTGAGTTTAAATTTAAACTTCAACAGTTATTTTCTAATAAAATAGTCTTGTCCTAGAAATTTGTCTATTTAAAGAATATAGGTTACCACGTCGTTGATTAAGCAATTATTTGGACAAATTTAATCGTTTTTCCTGTAAAACTTTTACAAGAAAATAAATAAAGACAAATATAAAAATATTTTTGATAATTAAAATTAGCCTTTGTTATTTAAGAAGCCATTTTATATTTATTTTACTTTTCTTTCTCAATAATATGGATTCCAGACTGCCCTAAATTTATAACATTGATCTAAACTACTAAGTAATACTTTCAATGTGTTTGGATGACTTTACTACCATTATCATAGTCACGATTCTCCCTTTTATTTGAATTTGGGGAATAATTACCCACGCTATAATTTACGTCTGGCAAATGTGCTACTCATTTCACCATTGTTAATAATTTTTATACCAATTCAGGGACTTTTTTCTTAGGAGGACCACAGGCTTGAAGAGATTGAATTGGATAGAGATAAAAAGGAAAGGCTAGATCGGTTATTTTGAGCTTCCTACATTCGTAGCGTTTAGGATCTGAATTCAAAATTTCTGAAACATAGCTATTTTCAAACTTTGAACTTTCCATTGCTACATTACTACCATTCTCCCTTTTATTTGAATTTGGGGAATAATTACCCACGCTATAATTTACGTCTGGCAAATGTGCTACTCATTTCACCATTGTTAATAATTTTTATACCAATTCAGGGACTTTTTTCTTAGGAGGACCACAGGCTTGAAGAGATTGAATTGGATAGAGATAAAAAGGAAAGGCTAGATCGGTTATTTTGAGCTTCCTACATTCGTAGCGTTTAGGATCTGAATTCAAAATTTCGGAAACATAGCTATTTTCAAACTTTGAACTTTCTATTGCTGCTCGGATTGTGGCTACATGTGCTTTAATAGCTATCTTCAGTTGGACTGTGCACCAAACTTTATAAATACTTAGTGCCTGCATGTACCATCATTACCGTGGTACCATGGTGTTTGTGTGATTGTGTCTCTGTGAGTTTTGGTTTGACTCGTGGGATATAAGTATAGACTTTGGTAATATCAAATAGCCACAGAATTTTTTTTATATACTGAATTTGGCTTCATATCTTGTGTATTAATTTCAAATTATAATTCCAGTCGTATGATCTCAGAATAGGCTTATGTAAGTCTTTATAGACCAAGAGTAGGGTAATTTAGTTTATATTTTGATAATCCTTTAGTTCAGAGTAACCATGAAATGTTTTGTAAATACACGAAAAAAAAGTTTAATGAGGGACGATAGACCACTTTTGGGTAATTCTTTAGCTGTACTGAACTTATTTTTTTTTTTAATTCATTTATTTTTTTAGTAGAACTAACAATTACAACATTATAAAAATAGAGGGTAAATATGCAGGGTTCATCTCCTACCTGG
>SEYY01007227.1:190000-200000 GCA_009176605.1 Armadillidium nasatum
TATATTTGCAAGTTATGTATTTAATTTATGGATTAATGATTATGCATCAAAAGTGCTTAAATTTTCTTTCTTTTTATAATTTATATAGAGGAATATTGTTTTCTTATAATGTTGTATAAAAATTTAAATGGTTGAAAATTAAAAGGAATTGTCTTTTCTGTTTTCTCTTTTGTCTATAACCTCAAATTGCATTAGATTAAAGCTCAATAAAATTTTGTTGAAGATTTGATTGAATATATATTAGGAATTCTAAACTCTAACAGTTCTATATTGGATAAATTATATTAATGAAGATCAGATTCTTGTATTACCCTATATGAAATCTTGAACCAAATATTAAGGAAGTTATATTTCTAATATATAAACTACTTTAAAGTTTTTTAACACAGTAAGAAGGAACTAATATATCTGTTATATCATTATGTATCAAAAAATATGACAAAATAAAACAAATAAAAAAAAACAGTTTTATTATTTTTTTAAAAAATCAAAAAAATCAAAAAAATCATGATTTTTTCATAAAAAAATCAATTGATTTAATCAACTGATTAAATCAATTTGATTTAATCAATGCCAACCCTGCCTGAAGGTATCACTCCTGTGGTTCTCAAAACTTGTGCTTCTGAGCCTGCACCCTGCCTTGGTAAACTATTTCGTCTATGTCTTTCTACTTCAAGCTTCCCATGGATCTTACTGGAAATGTGCGCTCATTCAGCCTGTTCCAAAAAAAAAAAAACAGGGACTCATCTCAACCCTCTAACTACTGTCACATTTCTTTAACCTCTGCTGTTCTTTCTAAAGTTTTTTAATCTATCCATAACAGGAAGATTTGGAAACATCTCAATTCTTCTAATCTTATCTCTGATCGTCAGTATGGCTTTTGTAAGAAACCCTCTACTGGTTATATTCTTTCCCTTCTCTCTGACTCTTGGTACTCCACTCTTAGGCATTTCGGTGAATCTATTGCTGTCGCCCATGGACATATTGAAAGCTTCCAATAGAGTCTAGCACAAAGCTTTGATTTTCAATCTTTCCTCTTTCGGAATCTATCCTCTGTGGGTTTCTCTTATCCTTTCTTATGCTGATGACTCCACCCATCATTACTTTTACTTGTGATCTTTCTTGGAAAGATCACATTACTTCTCTTCATAAACAAGTTTCTAAAGAGGTTAGGTGTTTTGAGGCACATTCAGAATTCTTCACACCAACCCAGTTGCTTACTCTTTATATGGGTGTTCGCCCCTGTAAGGAATACGCCTCACACATCTGGGGTGGTTCCACACATGGTTAAAGTTGGGAAATTTAAAACTAAATCTCTTATTTAAAGTGATAAATATAGTTTCTTATATCTTATCACATATATCCCATAGTGAAATTTTGAGGGTTTTGTGTCACTTCAACAGTAAAAATATATTTTAATATTAATAGATTTATTTGCAATTATCTTATAAGGATGTGACAGGATCAAATATGTTGATTCTTCAATATTTAATTATAGTACTAATGTACAGATGTCTTACATTTTCAGATAAAAATAGTTTTATTAAAAATGAAAATAAAATAAATTGGTATATATATATATATAATATATATATATATATATATATATATATATATATATATATATATATATATATATATATATATATATATATATATATATATATATATATTTTTTTTTTTTTTTTTTTTTTTTTTTTTTTTTTTTTTTTTTTTTTTAGAAATAAATAATTTTTAAATCTAGCTTTTAAATAAAATTAGCACTTGTTTATATTTTAAATATCTGAGATTGCATCACATATGTATAATATAAATGTAAATTATATTCCACAAAATAATCACACACACACGTTACAGAAATATATGTATATTCAAATGAATTGGAAAGAAATTGATGGCATTTCTTTTTATCACACTTTTATGACTCATTGTCTCTTCATTTGCAGCGCCTGAATCAAGAAAACTCGCTTTTATGTATTTGGCGAATGATGTTATACAAAATAGCAAAAAGAAAGGACCCGAATATAATAAAGAATTTAATCACCGTCTTCCAAAGGCCTTCAAACATTTAGGGGGAATTACCCTTGCAGAGAAACACACCAATGGTTTAAAAAGACTTCTTAATGTGTGGGAAGAGAGAGGAGTCTTTCATTCACAAACTATTAAAGATTTTAGTAAGATTTATATATATATATATATATATATATATATATATATATATATATATATATATATATATATATATATATATATATATATATATATATAATATATATATATATATATATATATATATATATATATATATATATATATATATATATATATATATATATATATATATATATATATAGTTGGTTTAAAATTTAAAAAAAAAAAAAGTTTTTGCCAACATTTTTAATTATTTTGAAACTTATAAAAATATAAATATGAAATACATTTTTAGGGATATTCGGTTTTATTTCCATAAGTATATTAATTAAGAATGGTCTAAATCAGTGGTTCTTGGCAATACCTTAAAAATATATTTGTGGTTGATGATATTATTCCCTAGACTTGAAAGTGTGAAAAAAAATAAACTAATTGCTAATATTTTAAACCCAAATCTTACATTGTTTAGCATCCATTTATATCTTCTATTATTTTTTTCCATATTATTTTAACCATAGAAATTATAACTTGTATTTTATATTTCCATCTTTATATTAAAATATCAGATTTATTGTTAGTGTTGCCTTCAGTGTTTTCATTTCACCTTAAAAGGATTTTTCCTTTATAGAAACCTATTGATATAATATATTAATGTTATTACTAAAATAAGCTTTTGATAAATTTAAGACTGAAGAGTCTTATAAAAAGAATTGTTTAAGAAAGTAATTTATAAAAAAAAAAAAAAAATTAGAAATTTTTTTTTCTTTCAAACCTTTCCTTCTCATCTTTTACTCCTTTTCAGTTCTAATGGCAAGTATTTATTTAGTTCTGCACTGACCACGTTAAAGGAAAATTTTCCTCTTACTCAGTTTCACCTCATAATAAATCAATGTGTGTTTCGTTCATAAATGTTAAATTTATTTTGTAGAGTAATTAGGTTTTATTCTGGGAAAATAAAAATGTGAACACGTGTGTACATAAAGATTTTTTTTTTTTTTTTTTTTTTTTTTTTAATGCATTCATAGTCTTTGTTTTATAAGCTTACCAAACATGTAATATATCCTTTTGAGAAGTTATTCATTTAATAGAACTTGGATAAAATAAAAAAAATTTAAGCTTCTCTACTTCAACAATACTTGATAATGATTAGCCTTTTCTTTCTAATTTCTACTGTATTGTGCACCACCTCAGACCTTCTAAACCTCATCTCATATTCCAAATCGAAAATTGAATGTTTGAAACTTTGATAAAAAACGTTACTGTGCTTTCCAAAACTGTTTATTTTCCCATCTTTTACTCTACCTTGGTAAACTGTTTTGTCTTTGTCAACTTGGAATCATTCTTCCTTCTGGAATCATATGCTCCTTCAATTGTATTAAAAACGATTGATAGTTACTTGGAGTAATTGACCTCTCGTCTTTGTTTTATTTCGAATCTAAGCAGAGAAGCATAGTTGTATCTACTCGATGTAATCTTCCACACAAGTACATCTAGAAAAATATAACTCAAACCCTTCTCTGTCCTCTATATTCTTCGTATTTCTTTTTCTCATCACTTCTCTTGGAAGGATCACTTTGTCTCTCGCTTATAAAAGTTTTAAAGAGGCAAGATGTTTTGAGACAAATATGAGGGGTTGTATAGCCTCCATGTCACGACTGAGCCCCTTCTGTGTTTGTGCGGTGAATATTTTATTTTCCCAATCTTTTATTATTATTTATTATTATAATTTTTATTATTTATAATTAGTATTAAGTGTCAATAATTTAGTTTCTTTTAAAAATATTTTTACATACAAATTAAAAAAAAAAAAATAAGAAAGGAAGGTATTGAAAAGAGGCCTTTTATTTTTAGTATTTTTCTTCCCAAATGGATGGTTAAACACTTTCCATATATATATATATATATATATATATATATATATATATATATATATATATATATATATATATATATATATATATATATATATATATATATATATATATATATATATATATATATATATATATATATATATATATATATATATATATATATATATATATATATATATATATATATATATTACAGGAAGGCGATTTGAACATCAGAAATCTCATCATGGTAGAAAACATTCTTCAGGTTTGACGCTTTTCAATATATATATATATATATATATATATATATATATATATATATATATATATATATATATATATATATATATATATATATATATATATATATATATATATATATATATATATATATATATATATATATATATATATAGGTTTTTTCTTGTGTTTAAATAGTTTTATTTATTCTTTGTTGAAGTTTGGGTTTTTATTTGTATAATCAGAATTCAAATCGTTATGAAAATGTTTTACAATATTATTTAGTATTTGCAACATGCTTTATTAAAACAATTGAACTGTCAAAAAAAAAATTTTTTTATTTCGTTTGAAATTTAGATATTCATTTATTTATTTAGTTTTTTTTTTTTTTTATTTATATAAAAAAAAAATGTACTATTATTTAAAAGTAATGGCATATAACAGTTTTGTTGTATCCCTTCGTCAGGCGGAGACTCGGAATCTTCAAAACGTAAAAAATCGAGAAGAGAAAGTCTGGAATCCTTCGAAATACCAAACGAAGATGAATTCCCGAGTGCTTTAGAATCTCATTCAACAACTGCCCCGTCCACAACCCCGCTCGAAGATACATCAGAACCAAAGCCTATTGAGTCTACTGTCGAACCTAGACAACCTCCAGAGCCTGAGGAACTTATTCAATCATTACAGGTAAGTTTTTTTTTTCTGTGGAAAAAAAACTAGTATTAAAGAAATTGACTGTTTTTAAACTGCCTCTCGCAAATCTTTTTGTACTAAAGAAAGATCAAGTTTTAAATTCTGTATTATTGCTCTGGATTACATTATTTCAGGTAATAGTGTTAAAATTTTAATACTTATTTAACAACTTTTATACAGTATATTTGTAGGAAAAATTCACATTGTGTGTATATATATATATATATATATATATATATATATATATATATATATATATATATATATATATATATATATATATATATATATATATATATATATATATATATATATATATATATATATATATATAGTAGTGTTTCCATCTTATGTTGAATATTAATGGTTTCTTAGATTCTCACTTATTTATGTTAAGACTTTATTTGGTTTGGTCAAGTTCTTCATTTGTATTTTTAATTAACAGGACCTAGAAAATGCAGCGACAGCTGATGCCGAAGTTAGAAAAAATATCGCCAATTTACCACCTGCTGTTTCAGATATAAATGGACTCGGTAAATTACCAGGTGAGTAATTGTACGAAGTAAATTGAGTGAGTTTATAACGTTTGTATGTAGGATAGAATTGAATATCATTGGTAAAAATTAAGATTATTTATTACGTCACTTGTTTATAAGAAACAAAATATAATATATTAAAAATTTCTATAATTATTATATACTTTATTTCAACTTTAATCTACTATAATATATATATATATATATATATATATATATATATATATATATATATATATATATATATATATATATATATATATATATATATATATATATATATATATATATATATTATATATATATATATATATATTATTAAGGTATTTAACTTGAGTAAATTGTTTTAAGTTAATAGTTTTTAGTTTTAAAAATACTTAAATTGTTTGCAAAAATTTGTTTTCTCCAATTTGTTGAACTGTAAGATATTCTTAAATCTGGACGATGTTGCACTTTTTAATTTCCTTTAAATTCAAATTATTTTCACATTTTCACATGCTGGTTGAAGAAGATAGGTCCAGTTATGAAAGCAAGCGAAAAATAAACTGTTTAGTAATATACTCATCTTTTCACCAAATCTGCTTTTACTTTTAAATTGTAATCACTTGTATTGTACTTTTAAATTGTTATCACCGTATTACTCCTTTCAAATTTTTTTTATTACTTTGCAGGACCACAATATATCAAACTCAGGTCTAAGATATGACCATTTTTAGTCTTAGATATGTCATATAAAGATTGTACTTTGATAAAGTGACAAAATAGGTACAGGCGGTTAGTATAAGTGGAATTGTATTTCATTAGGACTGGGATTAGATATTTTAAAATTTTCTAAAGAATTATTTTATTTTATTTTTTTCTTTGATAAAAGTTCATTTTCATGTTCTTCTGTTTTATATTTTAATGAAATGTAATATTTTCTTAGATTTGCCTGCTGGTGAAGCCCTTGAGAAGAATGTTGATGACGCTTTAGAAATGATTAATACATATAATAAACGTTTGTCAGACGAAATGGAAGCTCGGAAGTCGGTAGCGAAATTGCTACATGATTTCATATCCCATCAAAAAGATCTCCTTTCACAAACAGAAGAAACCTTAGAAGTATGTAACTTTTGGCAATATGTTAATTTTTTTTCTCTTAAGTTTTAGTTATTTGATGATTGTTGGTAAAGAAATTCACCTCTTCATACCATTATCAGTTTAAAGCTTGTTTTGTTATAATTTCATACTAATAGTTTAAAGTACAAAGATATATTGTTTGCATTTAATATTAAAACGTCTTTATTCCAAAGTAAAAAGTTCCTTAGCCATAATTATGTAGTTTCTATTATTCTATTACGAAAATTTATTTAAATTTTAATTGTAAATTGCTAATAGCATATATATATATTTTTTAATATATAATTTTATTTTTAATACTGGTAACGAAAAGTAAATAAAAGTGAATGTATCGAGAGGAGAAAACCTACCTAAATTCACATCCAAGAACTTAATTTTTTTTTTATCTCGAAATCCATTAAGGCCGAAAAAATTAAATTAAAAGACTCGACTTAAAAATTTTATTTTAAAGTCAAAAACCGAAGTTGTATAGAAATTTTTTGAATTTCCGATTCTTTTGAAATTCCTTTCTTTATTGTGTTAAAGGTTTTGGTTCTCAATCAGATTTGATCTTATCGCCATTGGACATTATGACAAAAAAAAAAAAAAAAAAATTCCTTAACGAAAAGATTCTATACAGTTTTTTAAGGTATTCCGCATATACGAACTTGAAATCTTCAATTTATTTATCTGTGCAGATGTTAATGTGAGTCTTTAAAATTTTGTAGAGTTTTTGCGTATGCATAATACTGGTATCCGAACTCCGAAGCATCATTATTTCCAGTTTGATAATATCTAGATATATGCAGAAATTAAAACAGCTGTGATTTCGTCAGATATTCGAGTTTCCATTTCTTTTCTGCTAAATTGTACTATTCACTTAAGAACTTTTACATAATCTTTTCATAATCTTAGCTCATGTATTATTTTTGAATTTTATAAATACTGTAATGGAATTCACCTTCTGAAGTCTTCACTTTTTAGTTAAGTGGCTTAAATAAATAAATCTTTTTAATCTTCATCTCCCAGTGGGATCTTTCGAGGAAGATCCTTGGGTTTCACCGGCTCACAGCGGATACAGCTGGCAGGACCAGGCCTATCTCGGATTTCGGAGATTATTTCCCATCAGTGACAAGAACACTTCACTAATGTACTCGTTTTAACGACTTGAGTCATTCGGGATTAAGCGCAAAGAGATACCGCTCCCATTTCCCGCCCCAACTAGGCCTCGAACCATAGCACTCTCGCTTGCTGAACTACTGAGGGAATTAAATATTTCGTTCTACCTTGTGTTTTGTATCATGCAGGTATATTCTGTAATAATATTGGTAAACCGGTATGTCTCTTCTGGTTTTCCACTTTTGCCATCAAGACCATTCTCTCTTGAAATATTTATAATTGCTTAGATGATGCACCACTTTAATTATTCCTTTAAGACTTTACTCATCTCCTTATTGACAATACTCGACACTTCTCCTGTCTTCTGATAGGGATGACAGTATTGTATGTAGTTGTTATTTGTATCTTTAAATCTTCTACTCATAAATCGATCCTCATCCAATTCCTAGTATTGCTTTATCGTGTTTGATGATAATCTCATTCTATTTTGTCTCTAATTTCTATACCAATGTCCTCTTCTGTTCCCTTATGATATACTGGTAATCAACGTATTTATCTCACCATTGCAGCAATACATACCTGTAGGCTGCAATCTGTTTCTAGACCAAAGTTGATTAATTATTATCAGAACTCTCACTTTGAAATAAACGAAACTGTTTTGCTAAGCCCGACTCATTAATTATATAAAAATCATTGTGAATTTGGTACTGTGGTGTTTTTGTTATAATTTCCATTGAAAAATATCTAATAGTTAATTTAATCTTTCAGGAACATCGATCGAGGTTCAATAAGGTTCAGAAAGTTCGACAAGAACTGAAAGCCCATCTTCAGAATTTGCCAGACATTTCCAAATTACCAAATTTAGGTGGTGGTCTTGCACCGTTGCCTTCTGCTGGCGATTTATTTACTTGAAGTTAAAGAAACCCGTTGAACACGGAGTTTGCCATATTTTTGATATATTTTTCTTTATATAGGTTAGGATATATTATTTTTATTAATGAAAGTGTCTTATGAGTGTAGCCAGAATTTGTCAAGTATTGGTATGCCTTTGATATTGAGCTAAGGAAATTATGATAATTCCAGAAGATATAGGGAAATAAATCATATACATTTTATACAAGTATATTTTTACTATGTAAAATATCAAATAAAGATCTTTTTCTATATAGAATGCAGTACAAATTGTATATATGTAATTATACATTTATAAAGTCATTGTTTTTCCTTTATTTCTAAATATGTTAAATTATATTTCCCCCTCTTTGAAGGGTCCATTTAATTTCACTATTTACGGCACTTGATGGTGTTGAATTTTCTTTAATGCTTTAAAAACATATGAAACCACGATGAACACACTTTATTTGGAGTATATAGAGTGATTAAAATTACTAAAGTCCTTCAGATTTTACTCCTTTTCATTTTCCCATTATAGGACAAAAATTTAAACAATGTGCCAGAACCACTAAACTGAAATTAATTTTGTGAAGACCATCCACTACTACACTGAAGCATATCAAGGAGCTTGCATGACTGTGTACGAAAAAAAAAAGTTCTGTTCTGTGAATATAAAGAAATTACCACTGATTACTTGTGCAATCGCACAAATAGGTTTTTATGTTCTGTAAATATAAACAATTGATTTAAAAAGGTTATTAGGATTTTTACAAGTGCAGTGTATATTTTATTAAATAAGACTTCCACAACTGCTTCATATAAATCGTTTTAATAAAAACCATTTTTTAATAGTTTACTAAAAGAGAAAGTTAAAGAACATTAAAACAGTTTTAATTAAAGCTACCTAATTTTGGCGATATCTTTGTGCAAAATCGTTTTTGTTTCTCCCTTTACAAATTACCCACAGTAAATAGAGCATTATGAACTATGACTACAAACTCACGCCAGAAAATTTGAAATTGGTCTGTATATATGCAACCAATAATAATTTATTAGTACTTCCATAATTTTTCAAATAATGAAGTATTTCAAAAGTAATACAGATGAGAGAGAGAGAGAGACTTTCACATACAATTACTAGGTTTATTCTATCTGCAGTTTTATAAAATCATATCAATTTTGAAAGGTCAGTCTCTGGTTTGTAACAAAAATTAACTTCCCTAACAATGCAGTAGTAGTAGTAGTCTGCCTGTATACCTGAATATTGGAATCTTTAAAAGATTTTTGGTAAAATTTAATTAAGAGCATTATTTAGATGGATTATCCATTTACAAAACTTTGAACTTGCTTATAAACTTTACATATTATGTATACCTTAAAAAAGTGCACTTTACAATAATTAGGGCAAAAAAA
>SEYY01007227.1:205000-207500 GCA_009176605.1 Armadillidium nasatum
CACCTTCTCAAGGAGAGCTGTACGAGTAGAACCACCCCAGATGTGTGAAGCATACTCGAAACAGGGAAGAACAACATCCCTATAGAGAGCAAGCAACTGGGGTGACGTAAAGTAATTCTGAAGGAGGAACACCACTATTGATAGATTTAAAGGATGAACGGTGGCCGTCTACAACAGCTGCTATAGAACGACCGGAAAGGAAATTTAGAGGGAAGTTTAGAAATCAAAGCTTTGTGCCAGACTCTATTGAAAACTTTTGATATGTCCAGCTTGACAGCAAAGGATTCACCAAAATACCGAAGAACGGAACACCAAAGTCAGAGAGAAGGGAAAGAAGGTCACCTGTAGAGCGTTTCTTACGAAAGCCATACTGGCGATCTGAGATTAGATTGAAGAATTGAGATGTTTCCAAATCTTCCTGTTAAGGATAGATTCGAAAACTTTAGAGAGAACAGAGGTCAACGAAATGGGACGGTAGTTTGAGGGTTGAGAGGGGTCCCCTTTTTTGGCACAGGCTGAATGAGAGCACGTTTCCAACAAGAAGCTTACCAAGCAGGGTGCAAGCTCGGAAGCACAAGTTTTGAGAACAACGAAGGAATATCATCGAGACCATACGCCTTCTTAGTATTAAGCTCAGAAAGAGCAGAAATGACGTCTTTAGAAGAAATTCTAAGCTTATGCATAAATGAGTTGGAGGGGGTTGAAGGAGGAGGTATAGCTCCGGAATCGTCTAAGGTTGAATTAGAGGCAAAAATTTGAGCGAAGAGTTCAACTTTAGAAGAAGGTAAAACAGCAGTTGTGCCGTCGGAAGATACTAAAGGAGGGAAAGAGGAAGAAGCAAAGTTAGAGTTGACATTTTTTGCAAAATGCCAGAAAGAACGTGAGGAAGAGGAACCAGAAAGATTATTGCATTTTCTACGGAGAAAAGAGTTTTTTAGTGTTACGAAGGACAGATTTTGCACGATTCCGGGATGAAATATAAGTTCCGTGAGTTTCTGGAGTTTAAAGACGATGGTAATACCTGAAGGCAACATCCCTGCGGCGGATAGTAGCATGAGAACAAGCAGAGTTAAACCAAGGGTTGTAGGTTTAGTAAAAGGGAAAGAAAATGGAATGTACGCCTCCATGCCAGAGAGAATCAACTCGATAATGCATTATGCACACTCCGAGGACCCTCCCACGGAAGCAATAATCATTCCACAGGAAACCAAAGAAGTACGACCAGCTTGCGGCACCAAAATTCTACAAAGGTTTCCTTTCAATAGAAGAGGGTCTTGCCTGGGGTAGACTTAAAGAGAAAGAAGAGGATACAAAGATAAGAAGGTGAAGGTGCTTTTAAAGAGGGTGTGTGACAGTAATAGTGTTTAATGTGTGTGAAGGTGAGCCTACTCCGTGTATAAGAAAGAGATGAGAGCGAAAGGGAGCGAACCATTGGGCACTGGGATGAGATGGGAAGTACCATTAACATCCCATATACCCAATGGGGGGTAATCTCATCGCCTCGAGAGCACTACTTCTCTCCCCGATAAGCAAGAAAATATATATATATATATATATATATATATATATATATATATATATATATATATATATATATATATATATATATATATATATATATATATATATATATATATATATATATATATATATATATATATATAATATATATATATATATATATATATATATATATATATATATATATATATATATATATAAAAGTGGATGAGGAAAGAGAAGAAGATTAATGAACAAATGCAGAAAATTTTTATCCTTCATATATTTTTCAGAATTGCCAACACTAATGGACAAAGAGCAAATCAAAGTGACAAATATAAAAACAAATATAAAAAGTCTTTGGTTTAATTGGAAACCCTATTTAAAGAGGGAAATATCGTGACCAATGGGAGAATACAAGGTAAAGAATTCCACAGAAAAGGAAAAGCTGAAAAGAAGGTATAACAGCAAACTAGATTTTTTTTTTTTTTGATGTGTAATCTTAACATAATAAGTTTTTAAACATTTTCCAATAACTAAAAGTTGAAAATTGATGTGATGATCGTAAAAAAAAAAAAATCATATTACTGTATTTTTAAAAAAACTAAGTTTAAAAGTTTACGGTAATTGCCTTTAAAAATACTAAATACAGGTATATAAAAAATCAATTACATAACGTTAAAATAAAATAAAAATAAAAAAAAATAAAAAAAATACTTGCATTTAATTGGTAGTTTAAACAAGTTAATGTTAACGTGTGACGTGCCGATTGGTGGGTCACAGAAGAAGGGGTTCATCCCCTCAGGGCAGGTTTCCCTTCCTATAGAAGTCGTGTTTCCTGCCAAATGCACGATGTTAGTAGCCAAATTATTTATTTAAGTTTTTTAATATTTAAAAATTTTATGAGCAGTGTGCTACCATAATCTAAATAGGTTATGGTGCTACCATTAAAATTTAATATTAACGTTGTACCTAACGAACTAATAAAAAGAACCATAAT
>SEYY01007227.1:212500-215000 GCA_009176605.1 Armadillidium nasatum
TTTCGACATCCGTTAACGTCACCTCAAAGTAGAAAGAGCCAAAGTATAGTCATAGTAACAAAACAATTGGCACTTCAAACCAACTGGCAACAAAAATACCTAACGTCATATTATATATATATATATATATATATATATATATATATATATATATATATATATATATATATATATATATATATATATATATATATATATATATATATATATATATATATATATATATATATATATATATATAATATATATATATATGGTAATAGTTTAGTTCGGCACAATATTCTGTATTTTCACTATAATTGAAATGTATAATGCATGAAAAACACCATATTTTATTAAGCGCAAAAAATATCACCACTCACAGGTCGGTGATTATTGAATATTTAATGAAAATATAAAGAAAAAATGTGTTGAAATGCATAAAAAAACCATTAAGCACGGAAAAGTAAATAAACCACTCATGGATCGGGGGTAAGGAGGGTGGATCCCCCCTCCTAGACAAATGATCGTCTGCCATTCATTATTAACGTTTCCGCTGCTGAACTTCAATACTATTTAAGGTAAATTTAATCTTTTTTAATATATGCTTATTATTAATATATATTATAATAAAAAATACAAAAGCATGGCACATTGACATGTCTACGAGTGGCTCTTAAATATGTTTTTCACGCATTTCAGCATATTTTCTCTTTATATTTTCAATAAATATTCAATACCCACCGACCCGTGAGTGGTGGTGATGTTTACTTTTCCGAGATTAAATATTGTTTTTCGTGAATTCAGCATATTTTCTCTTTATATTTTCAATATGGTACAAATACAGAGTTGTTGTGCTGGACTAAACTATTACCATATATATATATATATATATATATATATATATATATATATATATATATATATATATATATATATATATATATATATATATATATATATATTATATATCTGCCCCATTATTATATTAATCTCCCATTATATGTTTTGCTCCCATATGGGAAGACATTTATATGCCATTTAAACCAATTTCTTTCCTCAAAAAAAAAAAAAAAATAAATAAATAAAAAAAAATCCGACATTGAACAATACAATTACCCTATTAAATCATCCAATAACGGAATCGCAATAAAAATGTTGCTATTTTATCGAATTATATATATATATATATATATAATATATATATATATATATATATATATATATATATATATATATATATATATATATATATATATATATATTTTTTTTTTATCTTCTCACCCCTTGACCACCCCACGCTGAGGTGGCCACACTTCGCTAATGAAGCCGCCCGCCGCAGTCGGCGTCGTCCAGAGATCTTTCAAATATTTCAAATATGCTTTTTAGGAAAATCCGGGATGGCCGCCAGCTGTGCCCAAAGTCCTCTCAGAGAGGTGATGTGATATATATATATATATATATATATATATATATATATATATATATATATATATATATATATATATATATATATATATATATATATATATATATATATATATATATATATATATATATATATATATGAGGAAACTTGTGAAGCAAACTCGTTCTCTCTTAAAATGATATAATTCACTTAAATGGAAACATGTACTGTTCAGATGTTGCGAATGGTTTCAAATGTCTTATTTAACATGTCACTAATTTAATAATTTCCACTAATTAAAACAAGATGTACTCAACCCGTTCATTATAACTAAACTTTCATTTTTCAATTTACAATTAAGTCAACGATATTTTGCCAGTCTTCTTGAACTTCACTTTATTCCTGCAAGGGTATTCAACCTGTCGGTGGAACTAGCCTCTTTCATCATCTTGGCTTTTTCAACATTATTTTTTTTGGGCTTTCCAGAAGAATGACCTTCTCATCGCATTAATTTTTTTCAGTTTTTTTCTTTGAACTTTTTCCCCCCAGGTTGGGTTGGTAATCCTGTCACTCTCATAAAGAAATCCTACTTAATGCTCGACACTTAATTAATACTGTATAATTCCTCATATATATATATATATATATATATATATATATATATATATATATATATATATATATATATATATATATATATATATATATATATATATATATATATAATATATATATATATATTATATATTATGTGATGGCATCCGCATCCGCATCCGCATGCGCGGATGCGGAACATCCGCACAAAAAAACATCAACATCCGCATCCGCATCCGTTTCCGCACTTTCGAAAATTCAACATCCGCATCCGCATCCGCACTTTCAAAAATTCAACATCCGCATCCGCATCCGCATCCGCAAATTATAAATCCATCCGATCCGCATAATATCGCATCCGAAAATTAGAAAATATGACATCCGATCCATCATAATATATATATATATATATATATATATTATATATATATATATATATATATATATATATATATATATATATATATATATATATATATATATATATATATATATATATATATATATATATATATATAT
>SEYY01007227.1:222500-227500 GCA_009176605.1 Armadillidium nasatum
CTAACTTCTAAACAATCTCTCCAGAGCTCTCCAGAAGATTGTGCTTCTCTGAGCTATGGTTCCCAATGCTGGTTCTAGAGTTATTACAAGCCTTTGGCAGAGAATCACAAGGCCGGGTGGCTAGTCCTGTCGTCCTCGCTTTTAGTCTTCTCATATGATCCAATCCTTTCGTCGATTTTCATACTCCATATATATATATATATATATATATATATATATAATATATATATATATATATATATATATATATATATATATATATATAATATATATATATATATATATATATATATATATATATATATATATATATATATATATATATATATAGAAGAGGAGAAGAGAGAGAGAGAGAGAGAGAGAGAGAGTTTATTTTCTTCTAAAGTGAACTTAAAAAAAGAGAAAGATCATATTGTTAGTGGTTCGTTGAAAATTGCACACCAATTTACACACGTTCTACTGTGTTCACCTTATGAAATTTTATTAAATTCTCTCTAAATTCCTTGCAATTCTTTCATTCTGTTATCTGATTATCAGTTATCAAAGCTCTGCACTTGTGATTAAGATTTACTTCAAGTATTTTTTTTAAACAGTTTTAAGCAAACGAAAATTACTTCTTTTTTTTGATGAGCGCTTTTATGTTGTCCTTTCAGAAACAGTTAAGAGAGTTTTTTTTATTATCTAAAGTTAATAAAGTTCTCCTAGGTTAATGTTCTTCTGACACTTCACATACATTTTAATGTAAAGGACAAATCACTCGTGTACAGCATTCTTACAAGTGTTAATTCATTTGTATCGAACATGAAAAAGAAGTTTTACAAATTTTCTAGGCACGTAAAGTTTTCTGTTAAGACATTCTTAAAACTTTATGAATAGCGCATCCTTCCGAAACGAACTAAAAGCATGTGCGTGTTGCTTAGCTTGCAACTGTCGCTATTAATAGTGTCAGTTGTGTTAAATTTTGTGAATTATAAATATATCTAAAGTTAAGAAATGTGAATGCACTATAATTTCGAACTATTTTTGCAATGTATGTGTAATCAGTTAACGCATAAATCAGATAGAAGACATGAACATCACAATGAACCAAAAGAGTGGTTTTAAAATGGTGCAGCTATTTACTTTAAAATAGTGGAATCGTTGCCAGAGTTGGAGTCGACAAAGAAAATTTCTGGCACTGACTGTGCAAACATTTAAAGTACCATAATCGAGAAACTATATAAGAATCTAGATGTTCCCAAATATTCTTGACCCAAGAATCCTTGCAGCAGTAAAAAAAATGTCGAACATAGACCAATTTAGGAGAGGGATCGAACTGACACACTCAAACACATGCATTAATCACTCTACCTTTATGCCGCAGTTGATTTTACTCTGATACTATGCCAGTATGTAGTAAGTCTAAATCAGAGTTTCCCCATCCTTTTTTTCCTTGTGAACTCCTTGAGTTCTAACTTATAATATTATTTACCTATAATATTTTATTATAAATCCCTTAGCACATATTATAGACCCTCGAAATAACATTTTCCCTTGAGGATCCCTCAAAGCTCCTGTGATCCCTTGGGGGTCAATGTGGGGCCCTAGTTGGGAAACGTTGGTCAAAATAATAATTCTGAATATTATTCACTTTGTCTCATATTGCAAAAACACACGTTTTGTTGAATGGTAAAATGAATGAGTGCGACACATGATGATATTAGTAGTCTATCATTCTTGTCTTCAGTTTTATTATCTACTACTTTCTTTCCTATCAATGCGTTTTCACCCATCCGCCTTTTACATGATTTTTAAGTTTATTTTTTTTGACTTCCATGTATTTATTTTTTAAGTTTTTACTAATCAGGTTTCTCCCGTCTTTTGGATACGGTTGAATCAAAAGTAAAAAGACTGATAAACTAATTCGCTTGACCCTTTATCTCTGCGACGCGACGTTGGTGTCTTCTCTCTTTTCTATAGGTACTACAGCGGCAAATGCTCGAGGGAACTGTTCACTTGTATACCTCCACCTTTACGGCGTCCTCGTACATTGTCTGCACATAAATTTTCTGTAGATATAGGCAATTCCAGGCCTGTCCGCTGTGATGCCAACTTCTTTCCAACCACCTATGTTTTGTGGAACCTTTTTCCATCTTCCGTTTTTCCTGCTGAATTTAATCTCAATTTCTGTAAAACCCACGTCTGTGCTCACCTACGAAATTTGCTTTAGGTGAAAATTCTAGGTTTTATTTTCCTTTATTGCTCTAACACCCCTCCTAGAATAGGGTTCTGCCGAGAGCGGTGGTGATGTGTAAAAAAAAAAAAAAAATAAATGTGCATTTTTTTTAAAACGAAATTATTACAACTATTATTTAGGATTTTTTCTTCCTTTACGATATGGTATTAATGCAGCCTAATTTGGATTCTATAACCTTAAATGTGATTATTTTTCTTGATTTTTTGCCTGTGTGATCTTGGATGTCTTTTGAATTTCTGAAGTTGGATTTTTTTAACATTCAAAACCTCTGGATTGTTTTAAAATGATGGAGACTTTTTTTTTATTTGAAATATGAATTTTGTTCTATATGGTTTAAATATTTTTCCTGATATTATTATTATTTGTCTTCACAATTGTTGGTTTGTGTTTTCTGATGTACTTTTAGTTGTATCTGTGCTTCCTTAAACAGTTCTACAATTAGGATGCGTTGAATTTTGTACTTTTCCATGATCTGTTTTTGGCTTGTATTACCTGTGGGAAAAACTGGACATTAAAATCTATTCAGATAAAAAAAGTTTCTCGCTTGTAAATAAATGTAAAGACTAATGTGTGTAAATTATTTTTTTCAACCATGACTTTCACAGATGGTCAGCCCACGATAATTTTCAGTTTAATTGTAGTTAGATTTAGTTCTAATTCCGCTACAACTACTATTACGGAAGTTAAACAAAGAAATTTGAATTTTGCAAGTGTTTTTATATTTAACCTTTTTTTCATGAAAAAAAGTTTTATTTTGGAATTTTAATCAGTATATATATTTTTTATTGGTGGCTAAAGGAGACTATGATTACTTCAATTTAAACCTCTCGGCTGTGACGCGACCTACAAAAACAAAATCTAAACCCGACTTCGAAAGTTTCAAGTAGATTAGTAGAATGTAGAAAGTAGATAGAAAAGTACTTGAATGTTACGATTTTTTTTCTACTGTAGAAAGTAGATTAGTAGAATGAGCTTGAATTGTTAACAACGTAAGCTTACTCGTATATTAAATTAATTGTCTGGACTGAAAAGTTTTACATAGGTGAGAAGATGGATTTTAACAGAAGGAAGTGTTAGCATCTGGATAACTAGAGAAAGATGATAAAGTCTCTGCATTTTGCCCCTTCGCTAAGGTGACTATATTTTTCTGATAAAAAATCGGGACGTTTCTGAACATTGACCCCCTCCCCCCCCAAAAAAAAATACCCTGCTCGTAAAGGTTTTAAGGGATGTATAAAGAAGGGTAATTTTTAATATAAAGAAGAAATATGATTGTTGTTTTCCAAAACAAGTCATATGGTTTATTAGTTAAGGACATTCTACAAAAAAAAAAAATTTTTTTTGCTATCTAATTTAAACAAAAGTTGGATAAAATACTATTATCCGTCCAGATTTCCCATCTAAAACATCTATAAAAATCGGGACACGGCTTAAAAAATCGAGATGGATGGTCACCTTACCCTACGCCCGAAGAGAAAAATCCTATAGGAATAATTTCAAAGTGTCACGCGTATTACCTGTCATGGGTAATTCTGCAAAAATAAAACTGATAATCTTTTATTTTAGAAAATACTAGTATTATAAATTTAATAAAAAGAGTATATTGTAATGAAATATTAATTAATAAATTGTAATGAAATATTAATTAATTAATTACTGATTATATTAATTAATAAATTGTAATGAAATATTGATTAATAACTTTAATAAACAAAAATTCTCATTTTATAAAGCATTTCTTGTCTGTGTAGATGAATCCAACTCCCTAATTTTAATTTTCAACGTAGTTTTGTCGTTTATTGTTTTCCTATAATAGTTATTTATAGTTTTATGCCTGAAAAAAGGAAGACAAGTTTCGTCTTCAAAGGTTTGGGTCTTTGTGTACATTTTTATGATTTTAAAACATGTTTTATTGAATATTTTTTATTTTTCATTAAAATTTTAATTTATATTTATATAATATATATATATATATATATATATATATATATATATATATATATATATATATATATATATATATATATATATATATATATATATATATATATATATATATATATATATATATATATATATATATATATATATATATATATATATATATATATATATATATATATATATATATATATATATATATATATATATATATATATATATATATATATATATATATATATATATATATATATATATTATATACTAGTTACGAAATTTTCATTTAAAAGGTGAAAAAAATACTGACGAAAAGAAATATAAAAATAGACACCAAACGATTTCGAAAGATTCCAGAAATAGTTGGCAACCTTTTCAGTGGTTTTGTTTTATTTCATAACCGCAAAAAAGTCTGGAGTTTTTTCTTCCTAATGAAGGAAGAAGGAAAGCAGAAAAATTTATAAATAAATTCTGGACACGGTTTATGATGAATTTATTATCATTTCTTGTAAAGATTTTGTTCAACAGAATTTGGCGACAAATTTTTGATGATTATATTATTGATTATTATAAAATACTTCTGCATTTTAAAATGTTTGTTCGTTTAAGTTTGTAAACATGTAGTGAATAAAATAAATTTGTAACATTAGCTACTCTAGGATGATATATTTAATCAATGACAATTTTTTATATTTGAAAATGATAATATTCTGAAACTACCATGTTTAACCGAGAACGAAAAGAATAAGAGGAATTTATATTAGTAATAGTTTCAGAAATGGTAGTAAAAGTACTAAGAGTAATACTATCATCTGTTACTACAAGA
>SEYY01007227.1:237500-247500 GCA_009176605.1 Armadillidium nasatum
AGAATTAGCACCATGGAAAGTCCAGAAGTACATTACTGGGGAATAACACTGGTTAAATAAATATATATAGTATTAAAACATGTAGTGAAAACCCTGTCTAAAATTTGGTAAGAAGTAATCATCTAAAGACTCTAAACTTGAAACCGTTGTTGACCACAAAAGAAAAAGAACGTTTTCATGAAACTCTATCACAAACATTATTCCAAAATAGGAAAAAGGAAGAAAGTCAAATCCTTTTAAACAAATAAGTCAATAACAATGTCAATTAATTTATTTTTATAATTACTTTTAAAATATTAATATTTTTTCAGTTCTTCCAATCTGAATTAACTATTACATATTATCACACCGCCTGATGACTTGCATTTACGCACCCCATTGCTTTAGACCAACGCTTCCCAATCGGAACCACAAAAGCTTTGAGGGGGTCCTTAAGGAAAATTGCAATTTTCAGGGGTCCATATTTAGATCTAAGCCTTACCTATGAGTATATGGGGTCCACATACATAAAATTAGGACTCAGGAGGTCCACAAGCCAAAAAAAAGGTTGGGAACCCCCAGCTTTAGACAAAGAAATAAACAGCTAAAGTCTAGCATCAATAGATTATAATCTTAAATTCATTAAACTTTCAGTAATATTTTCCCTTTTATTTTTAAAGAATCGTGAATTTTTTACAGTGTCGTAATGGTATAGAAAAATAAAGATTTTATTTATTTAAAAATAATACCTGATATCCGAAGGCTTGAGGTGAATTATCAATAATAATAGTTTTGGACAAGTCGCGTCCGAGGATTGTTAAATCTTTGATGTAATTTCCCTGAACACAAACACAATGTTCCCTGAACAGTCGGAATCTAATGAAAGAAGGGTAGCTCATTAATTATATTAATAATAATAATAATAATATTATTATTATTATTATTACGCTGACGATACCAACAGATCGTGATATAGATACCGTAAACACAAAAGTAAATAATGTATTAGAAAATTATTAAGAAGCTTTCTCTAAATCTGCAAAAATGAACAATACTTAATAATAATAAACGTAATAATTAAGTTATTATTATTACTACTACTGTTGTTATTGTAATTATTATTATTTTTTTATTACTCATTATAATAATTATTAGTCATTATTATGTTATTATCATCATCATCTTTATTATTAATTATTATATTATTTGATATCTTCATTATTGTAATAACTCTAAGCTTACAGATATTTTAATATTATGTCATTATTTTTTTATGTTAATTTTAATATTACTTTTAAGGAAGTAGATTATATTAAGATTATGAATTTATATAGAAAATAATTTTTTAAAATATCCAATGTTTGTTTCTTAGTTATAAACTTCCTAATTTAAAATTTATGGTGAAATTTATTGTTATTTTCATAATAATAATAATAGCAATAATAACATATAGTAATGGTATAGAAAAATAATAATAGTAATAACTATAAGCTATTTCCTTACTTTTTTTATTAAATAAAAATTATTTCAAACATCTTAAAAAGGATGTCTATAACTATATATATATATATATATATATATATATATATATATATATATATATATATATATATATATATATATATATATATATATATATATATATATATATATATATATATATATATATGATAAGATTAATAAACAAAGGAATAAATAATAATGGTGAGAAAATAAAGTATTTATATTTTTCGTGCGCAATTCATAATTAAAAAAAAAAATAATAATAATAATAATAATAATAATAATAATAATAATAATAATAATAATGATGTACACACATTCCTATCAGAACAATCACACTTACATCCACAAACAAATATATCTGAACACATTTTTTAAATATATATATATATATATATATATATATATATATATATATATATATATATATATATATATATATATATATATATATATATATATATATATATATATATATATATATATATATATTATAATATTATAATAAACGTTGCATATATGAGGTGATTCCACTCGCACAACACTACTAAAGGTGAAATTAGAGGTTTTAGTAAGTTGGATGTGTGGAAAATGGCGCAACCTCTCATGATTCTACCAAGCTACTCACACACAAAAGTTTGTTTGTAGCAATTTTATTAACTACGACCACTAATTTGGCATCTATAAACACATGCCTTGGGCCGAGAGCTAGTGGGACAACACGTATTATACTATATATTAAAATTACATGTATTTACACATTTGAATAAAGAATAAAGAAAAGACAATTTAACTCTTCCTTATTATAAAATTCTTAAATTTGAGATAATAGAAATTTACTTTTTTCAATTCCATCGTCATCGTCAAAAAATTCTTAACCATTCCATCACTGATATATATATATATATATATATATATATATATATATATATATATATATATATATATATATATATATATATATATATATATATATATATATATATATATATATATATATATATATATATATATATATATATATATATATGCTTACTTTATCCACTTGCGGTTTGGATCCAAAAGATTCATCAACTTGTCTGCATAAACCTTTTTCGAGGCCGTAAAGAGAATAACCTCATACAATTGTGAGACTCTGTCCAAGAACTCTTTAAAATAAGGTCTTGTCCTCACAAAAACTTGGTAATGGATTTCCTGAAACACTACGGGAAAAGAGAGGGTCGCGTCCTCCAACTTCTGCAGACTACAATGGACCAACGTTTCATCCTGAAATACATTCAACCCTAATTAACTTATATATATATATATATATATATATATATATATATATATATATATATATATATATATATATATATATATATATATATATATATATATATATATATATATATATATATATAGGGGAGAGAGAGAGACAATCAATGACTTAATTAATAAATTAAAGAATGAATGAAAAATTTAAATACAATGAAAGAATAAACTGATTAAATGTTTTGACTAATTAAATCAGTAAAAGTATCAATATGAATTCATATTTTAATTTAAAAATGTATTAATTTGTTTACTAAAATAAAAGCACATTTAACTTAAAAAAAAAATAAAAAAAAAAAAAAAAAAAAAAACACACACACACACACAAATGACAATCTACTTTATTTGTCTCTAATATAATTAAAATTAGGACAAAATAGTTTCAAAAACAAAAAGATTTCAACTACAAAATAAAATTTTGTTGTAATTTCTCATAGGGAAAATATGAAGAGGTCAATTGGAATAAATTTCCTAATAAAAAGTAATCTGGTTTTTACATTAATGTTTGGTTAGTATAACGCGGAAATAATCTAATTAAGGATACACTAATTTAAAAATTAAAAGTTTTTAAATTGTTAGTTACCTGATACAATCAATAAATTTTGTTCATTACTATCATGCCGTAGGCCTGATATATATTTTAATAACTAACAAATAATAACCATGATTATATTTTTCAAAATACATTATATGGATAAGTTTTCGAAGTAATTATCCACTTTATAAAATGACGCAATGAAAAGGGTAAGAAAACTTTTTAGATAGTCATAAAGATAGAGTAAAAAACAATAACAATTACCAAATGATTACAATGATTCTCTAATCGATAGAGTAAAAACAATAACAATTACCAAATCCAGAACAAGAGTGAATTCCGGAGATGACCTTGTCTTTAGAGGAAGCGCTGGATTTCTTGCACGCATCTCAGGAGTTAGAGGAGGAAGGTGTTTTATGAACAAATAAGGGTCGAATGTCTCCCACTCTTCATAGCCTTCATCACATGAATTTGAATCATAGGTTGGACATGACTGATCAAAAACATTTTTACAATTTAAAAATAAGGAAATTATTACATAACCTTCAACTATTTTTAAAAGGTTAATATTTAAACCGAGATTTGCTTAAAATATCATCAAAATATATGAATTACAAATTCTGTCAATTTTAATTATTATTAATATAAATTTTAAAATGACAAACCCATACTAAAAATAAGTGAATATTTGCTGCCCTTGTGTTATTTTGAAAAGTTTATGACAAGATGAACCACGAACCTAAATACAATTTAGTATTTAAACCTAAACACAATACAACATTTTTATAAACTTAAGTATATAAATACAGATACATCATTCATTTGGAAAATAGTTAATGAAAAGGAAACATAATATTAAGATTAAGAGAAAAGACTGCAAAATTATTAAATTTTTTTTGCTTCATCTCTTATCATTTTAAAATAACAACACTACCCCTCACTCTAGAATTCTTTATTGTTATATACAATTCTTAAATCGAAAAATATTTTTTGGCAAAATTTTTTTTTTCTTCTCGGCTATATATATATATATATTATATATATATATATATATATATATATATATATATATATATATATATATATATATATATATATATATATATATATATATATATATATATATATATATAATTAAAAAAAGTGAATAAATTTTCAAATTTCATTGAAGAAATACCTCATAATTTTCTTTGTTTTCACTTCTACACATCACAGCCTGACAGATCATATTTTCTTTTTCTTCAGAGTCTGTATCTAAAAAAAGCAAGAATACCCGTTATATATATATATATATATATATATATATATATATATATATATATATATATATATATATATAATATATATATATATATATATATATATATATATATATATATATATATATATATATATATATATAAACACCAGTACCTTCTGGAGTTTCAGGAAGATCAGCCTGTAAAATGTGTGGAATTTCCAACTCAATTTGTGTTGAAATTTGACTTAATTCGCTTGCATGAGATTCCGAAGCTTCCTTCTCATCTAATCCCAAGAACGAAGAATGGTCCTGGGCTGTGTCCAAAATTTCACCGTCTTCTAAGTCATAGATTTCATCACGTGAATCTTTAATATCAACACTGCCAGGAATTAAATGGAGAGCTGAAGGGGACTCATCCATAGGGTACATTGGAGACATGTTTGACGAATTCAACGAAATTTTCATCGTGTGGACCTCTGCTAAAATTCTCTAATAAAACAAATTATATATATATATATATATATATATATATATATATATATATATATATATATATATATATATATAATATATATATATATATATATAATATATATATATATATATATATATATATATATATATACTCCCCAGGATGGGCGTTCGCCCTATCAGTGGGACCTTCATCATCTTTCCGGTCTCGAAACATTTTATCGTAAAGTTATCTAATAGACTATTTCTCGAAGCAATGGTTTCCAAAGTTTGTCCTCGGGGTTTTACACACCAATTATGGTTTTCACCCTTTCAGTGGGACCAACATCTTCCATCGAACCTCTCAAGTTTTTCCCCTCGAGTTCTCCATAAAATCATGTTTCTATGTGCACAAGTTTTCAATGCTGGTCATTAGGTTGTTACAAAAAATTAAATTAAACTTCCTGGTTTAATATATATATATATATATATATATATATATATATATATATATATATATATATATATAATATATATATATATATATATATATATATATATATATATATATATATATATATATATATATATAATATATAATATTAATATTTAGGTATTTTAAAAGGATTGGAAGAAAAAAATTAATCAACCTCCGATATTTTTTGCTAAATTATCGAAGATCGTGACCGTGACGCAATAACCCTTATTAATCACAAATTTCACTTAATTAAAAAACATAAAAAATAAATATAAGCTATCTAGTATCCATAAATATAAACTTATTCAAAAAAGTTTATTGTAGTTAAATTGTTCCATAAAATTATGTAGTACTGTAGAGGTGAACAAGAAAAAAAAGAAGCAAAGAGAATAAAAAGTTTTAGGATTAAAATGTGTCATGTCAGCATTTAGCAATCTACGACAAAATATTTTTTTTCCTTAAAATTAATTTTTTTATTTTAATAATTAATTTAATCGGAATCAATTCACTTACATTCAATATTCCATTCACAGATCTAACTGCCTCTGTTTACTTATTTTCTAATTATAGAAATTAATGTTTTATTTTAAGTAAGTTTCAATGCTAAAAATATATATATTTTTTTATTTTAATTTTAATCTTAATAATAAAATAATAAAAATTAAATAAGAGCACAAAACCATAAAATATTCTTAAAAATAGTAATATAATATAGTTTACTTGTTTTCTTTAAAATTTAAAACTTAAATACAGTGAATTGGTTCCATCAGTCGCATTTTTCGTTATTTTTATATATAAAAAAAACTTAAAATAACATACCTTTTTAAGAATTATAATTTAAGTAACTTACTTAATTAAGCTAATTAAGGTAACTAATAACTAATATATTTACTTATTTACTATATTTACTTATTACTACTTAGGCGAATAAGCTTACTAATAAAAACTTTTAACTAAAAAAATAAACTTTTAACTAAAAAAATCATGATTTTTTTTTAATTTGATTATATATAAAAATTTTAAAAAATCCCCAACCCTGCTTATTAGTATTAATGAAATAAATATCTTCAAATAATAACCTATTTAAGGTTGGACTCCAAGTTCAGAAAAGCAGTACCCATTGTAATAGTAATATAATAAGTGATGCAACAGTTCGACAGCCAGAAAGATTTTCAATACTTAATGACAGCAGAAGATTTGAAGGGCAAAAGTCTCTCCCATCTAACGAAGATCTAAAAAAAAAAAAAAAGAGTTGAACTACCCTAAATATGTGTTGCATACTTTATCAAAGGAAGGTGACACACCTATATAGTGCAACCAACTTGGAGAAATTAAAGTCTAAAGTGCCTCAGAACATCTTACCTCTTAGAAACTTATTTAACCAAAGAGAATAGGGTACTTTTTAAGAGAGAAAAACATAAAAAAATACCAAGCATGTTATGGACAGAAGGAAAAAAATTCGAAATAATAAGAAGGTAAAAAGTCAGTTGCATTAATTCCATCCTCCGGACATTAGTTAATCACAGTTTGCCTATATGCTTTAAAAATTAAAAGATTAATGAAGGAGGGGAATTCACAATAAGACTGGATAGGTGATGAAGTGATACATAGATGGCAAGCATTTTACTGTATGACTAGAAAAATAATCAGAGAAGATGGATATTAAAACAGGAGATTTTAGATATCAAAGTTTCGTGCCAAGCTACGTAGAAGGATTTAGTTATGTTCAGAATTACAGGAAAAGATTCACCAACATGCAGAAAACCAAGAGTTAGAAACTGTGAAAAGATGAAGTTGAGAGTTAATTACGAAACCATACTGTCCATTTCAAATAAGATTTTTTTTTTTTTAATATTATAATTTTAGTTCACATCTCACATGCATTGCCGTATTCAAGGAGAGGAACTTTTATAGGTAGTATATACCTAGGATTCCCAAGAGGAATCGAACCGGAGCCCTCAAGCAAGTGAGTCAATCACCCTACCGCTTGAGCCACGGTAGACGGTAGATATAAGATGTTAATAAATATGATTCGTAAATTTCAGAAAATACAAATATTAAAACAATAAATAGTTATGAGAGGCTCTTTTTTAATATATACAGGTTGAATAAACGCACGCTTCCTACAGGAAGAAAAGCCCGTTTAAATTTACCAAGATAAGTAAAAGCTCGGAAGGATAACTTTTCTGGGCTTATCGTAAAGATCTTCCACCTTCATAGCATTAAGTTCAGAGTGAACAGAAATTACATCTTTAGAAGAAATTAAATTGTTAAACATTATATGAGCTAGAGGAGGAAAAAAGGAAGAAACAAAGTTAAATGTGTTGATATTCCAGTATTAGAAAGCGGGGTAGAGTAACCTGAAAAATATTGCATTTTTTTTTTACTATTTACAGAGACTTTTTGGTTTAATATGGAAAATATTTTGCATGCTTTTGGGATAAAATACATGTAACATTTTTCCAGTTTGAAGGTGATGGTAATTCCCAAAGGCAACATTCCTGCGATGAGTAACACAAGAACAAAGACAGTTAAGTAAAGGTTTAAGAGTTTTAGTTTAAATGAATAACGCCCCTGTAAATCACCTTGATTATGCGCTTTGGACACTCTGAGGGAACCTATCCTCTGAAGCCATAATCATTCTAAGGGATTCATTCTCAAAACAAATTCTTAAATTCTTTGACTACTTTTATTCTTCAATTTATACTCTCTTAATTTGTTTTTGCATACCACCATTTTATGATAAGTGATTCCTTAATGACAACTTTTATGCAAACTACAGTTTATAATTAATCCAACCAACCATTGTAAGATTGTTAGATATGAGATATCATTGTTAGATATAGATATCATTGTTAGATATGATTGTTAGATATCAAAACGTTTTGATATGTTTTACGTTTATAAAAATGATAAAATACTGTATAGAAGAATATATATAATAGCTTTTTATGCAATAATTTAGCAATTGGATTCACAATAGCTTAAATACGAGAAAAATTTATTATACTCATCATCTATTTGAACGGATGTAGTTGTATGATATCATCTCTAGTATTATTCTTATTAGAAACCTAAGTTTTCCTCTCTGTCTAGATTAAGAATGGCTCAAAAGTGTTGCTTGAACAAATTACTAGAAGGAATGCAATTTGCTTAAACAAATAAAATAGCAAGGAAAATTTTGCTAATTACCTTGTTTCTGTCGATATTCCTATGACCTAAAGGGTTATCATCAATATTTTGAGAATCAGAAGATTTTGAGATCTTGCCTTCTGCTTTTTTCTTTGGCCTAAAGATAATAGAGCATCATGAAGTATTTCTCTTACATTATTAATTATAAATTTAAACTGTGACAAAGTCCAAAATGAAAATAAACCAATAACACATAAAATATTTCTCTTTTTCAAATAAAATCAGACTGTGAGAAGTTTGCGCAAAAAAAATAAAAAAATAAAGATAACATAGCATCTACAAGGTATTCTTGATTTGTCTCAAATTTATAAATATAAAAATAAATTATAAATATAAAAATAAAATACAATTATACTGAATACTTATGGAAAACATTTTCAAATTTGTAAATAACATTAATAAGAACTGTGATGATGGACTTTGTAGCTGTAGGGTTACTATAATAATGATAAAAAGTTTTACTTAAAACATCTGAAAAGAAAAAAGTAATTCACCAATTTTTAAATTACAATTACAACACGTTTTACATTCTAAAACTAAAAGAAAATCAATTTGGTATTTATAGAAACTAGCAACTTTTATAAAAATAAATAAAGTTTTAAAGTTAATTTTTATTTCAGAAAAGAAAAGTGTTACAATGAGACGATAATTAAAGCTTACTTCACAGAGGCTTTTGTTTTTACATGGGAAATAAAATGGTTTGGGTGATCAACAATTGAGCTCTCGCCCCTTTTTTCTGAAGGAGAACGAATGAAAGTTTCTTCAGAACTATTCAACGTCTTCAATTCAGGTTTAAACGTAGTGGAGGATACTCTATTTTCGTTTTGTTCTTCCTAAACAAAAAAATAAAAAAGCGTAAAGGTAGGTTCCAGGCGCAAAAAAAAAATTCCTGTTAATAATTAATAAAATTGTTACAATGTTATAAAATAATCGCAATCAAAATTTGACAGAAATTTAAAGAATTTATTAATTAAATAGCTTATTTAAAATGATTAATTACATGAATCATCAGGGGATATATTTATAAGAGACAAAGTAATCAATATGCTGAACAAAATATGAGAAATCAAAACACTATTTTACATTCCTACAAAAAATAAAAGCAAATGAATTATTATTTACCATTAACAAAAGGAAAAATGTTTTAAAGATAATTTACATACTTTAAATCCTTCGGCTGAACGCTTTCGAGATCTGTCATTGCGAATTTGTCGGTGGTTATGTTTACTGCCATGAGGAGATGGGCTCGAAGAGACTGGTGTTGGAGACAAAGGCGTTCGCCGACAGTGAACCGGTGTGCCGCTTCGAG
>SEYY01007227.1:252500-262500 GCA_009176605.1 Armadillidium nasatum
AGCTACTGTAGAGTGCTCGGAAAAAAATTCTTTAAGATGCATCCCAACATCTAAACTTTACACACACACACACACACACATATATATATATATATATATATATATATATATATATATATATATATATATATATATATATATATATATATATATATATATATATATATATATATATATATATATATATATATATATATATATATATATATATATATATATATATATATATATATATATATATATATATATATATATATATATATATATATATATATATATATATATATATATATATATATATATATATATATATATATATATATATATATATATATATATCACTTCACGGGCATTTCCCAATTCTAGAAGTGGAACTTTCTAGGAAGATGATTCTTAGGATGGATATATATATATATATATATATATATATATATATATATATATATATATATATATATATATATATATATATATATATATATATATATATATATATATATATATATATATATATATATATATATATATGCCTGTTGCATCTGAATCAGCAAGATGAACATAAATTTCTATCATAATTGTGATATATGTGAGCTATTAAATAAAGTACCAAATTGGTCACGTATTCGCCTGATGACGGGTGATCTAAAATCAGATGAACATATCACAGTGTCACTCTTACATATTAATATTGCAAAAATATACATCCACCTCCCAACCGTTTGGAATAATGAATATGTTCATAACAAATGTTTTGCTTTTAAATTTTCGACATAATCATTCTGATAACACTGACGTTTGTCTCAAGAAGAAACTACGTAAACAGTCCTCTCCAATGTCAATTTTGCAGGCAATCCAGGTTTAATTTAAAACTAATAAAAAAAAATGAAAAAAAAGAAGAAGAGACTTCTATCTATGTATTTTGATGATGATAATGTTGGATAGGTTACTACTACTACAACATTTATTAAAAATTAAACTTGTTGGAGCAAAATGTTTATTTTTTAAATACGCTATAATATTTTCATACTATAAGCGATCAATTTCTCCTGATCCAACTACCCAACTTTTCAAAAATTCAACGTAGATCACAAATAGGAAAAGAGACTACACAAAATAATGTCAGAATCGAACTATGATATAACGTAGTCAGTTTAACCTATAAAAACTTATACTAGTACGAATATCCTTTCAGTTTTTTAGAATTGCCAAATATTGATAAAATTTATCCTTCTATTTTTTTTTTTTAAGTGACCACAATCTCTTTCTCTGTCCTTTGAACGAAGGTGGCATTAAAATGAGCCAAATGAAGAACCCACTCAAGCCCGAGTCTAATGCAAATTTCTTATATGAGAGCAGACACCTCTTAAATAAGATTAAAACGGGAAAAATAGAAGGTATTAGGAAAGAAGGAAAAACATCGAAGGAGTCTAGATTGCCAATCTCCACACAATATGCCTGTGAAAACACGGTAACAGCTGCTCTGCTGGAGGAGGTGGGGTGAGAGTCGCATAGGTGAGGTGTATGTTGTAATCTTTTAAACAGAGTATTTAAGCATTTGAATAATTAAGAGTAACTTTCTGGTGAGAAATAATAAAGGAAAAAGAAGGCTTGAATATCTTTCATTTAGGAGGGGGGGAGGGGCAATAGTAGAAATACAGATACAGTAGCGTTAGTAGGGATATATATTAAGCCATTAAACATTATATATATATATATATATATATATATATATATATATATATATATATATATATATATATATATATATATATATATATATATATATATATATATATATATATATATACACACACACGCGTGTGGGTTAAATACAGGTACGATAATTCACTCAAGTTTAGATAAAGGTGATAACGGCGTACTTACGATGTTAATTTCTCTAAATAAAATTAAAAAAAAATTTTTTTTTAACTGATATTATTGAAACATGAAAGTTGGAGAAAGTAGGATTTTGGAGCCGGACCCAAAATAAATATATTACTATAAAGCAGGAGCCAGTCGAATAACTTTTAATTCTAATATTTTAAAACGAAAGAGTTAAATATTTAAAAATGAAGCTAGAATTGGAGTCGGTAAGAAAAAAATTCACCAACTCTGCAGCAATTGGAGAAACTCTAAAAATAAAGAAGAATAAGACCATTCATTAAAAAATATTTTTATTATGTAAATGACAAACAAAGTAAGAAAAAATGTTCTGTTTGATCTATGACTGAAATCTTTTACAAGATAATCCGAATCCAATTCAAATTCATATTCGAAAATTTTCGATTTTTCATTCCCATTCCAACGATCTTGATATTTTCAAACCCCACCCCAATTATGTATTCCGATCCACCATAATTTACGAATTCTGCGACTCCAGGGTTACAATTCCGAAAATCCTTGGATAATTACATGACTCCGTGGCTCAGATTCCATGACTCCAGGGCTCAAATTTAGAGACTCCAATGTTCAGATTCTGAGACTCCAGGGCTCAGATTTAGAGACTACAATGCTCAGATTTTGAGACTCCAGGGCTCAGATTTAGAGACTCCAATGTTCAGATTCTGAGACTCCAGGGCTCAGATTTAGAGACTCCAATGCTCAGATTTTGAGACTCCAGGGCTCAGATTTAGAGACTCCAATGCTCAGATTTTGAGACTCCAGGGCTCAGATTTAGAGACTCCAATGTTCAGATTCTGAGACTCCAGGGCTCAGATTTAGAGACTCCAATGCTCAGATTTTGAGACTCCAGGGCTCAGATTTAGAGACTCCAATGCTCAGATTTTGAGACTCCAGGGCTCAGATTTAGAGACTACAATGCTCAGATTTTGAGACTCCAGGGCTCAGATTTAGAGACTCCAATGTTCAGATTCTGAGACTCCAGGGCTCAGATTTAGAGACTCCAATGCTCAGATTTTGAGACTCCAGGGCTCAGATTTAGACTCCAATGCTCAGATTTAGAGACTCCAATGTTCAGATTCTGAGACTCCAGGGCTCAGATTTAGAGACTCCAATGCTCAGATTTTGAGACTCCAGGGCTCAGATTTAGAGACTCCAATGCTCAGATTTTGAGACTCCAGGGCTCAGATTTAGACTCCAATGAGATTTAGAGACTCCAGGGCTCAGATTTAGAGACTCCAATGCTCAGATTTTGAGACTCCAGGGCTCAGATTTAGAGACTCCAATGCTCAGATTTAGAGACTCCAGATGCTCAGATTTAGAGACTCCAATGCTCAGATTTTGAGACTCCAGGGCTCAGATTTAGAGACTCCAATGTTCAGATTTTGAGACTCCAGGGCTCAGATTTAGAGACTCCAATGTTCAGATTCTGAGACTCCAGGGCTCAGATATAGAGACTCCAATGCTCAGATTTAGAGACTCCAATGCTCAGATTTTGAGACTCCAGAGCTAAGATTCCGCGACTCCAGGGCTCAGATTCTACAGAACAGGATTAAACTGACGTTTGAAAAATGATACTTCAAAACATGATATTGTCACCCTTGTTAACCTTACAACTCCAAAAGGACAAAATTTTCAGGAAACGAATAAATTAATCTTTAATTTTGGTTTTACTCGGAATTCTTTTTCCATTTTTAGTTTTTATTTTAGCTTAATAAAATATAGGGAAATAATCAAGTTAGGTCAAAGGATAGAATTTAAATATTACATTATTGGAGAAAGTGAACTTTAAAGGAAGTTTCTTCTAGGATCCGCAATAGGAATCAAACCAGCACATGTAAACACGTGAGTCAATAGTTTCACTTACAAAGGGCGCAAACACGGACAATTTTGATTTTAAAAAAATGTGAATTTTGTGTTTTGCTGATTAGGATGACGTTATAACAAGAGGAACTGTAACAAGAACTCTCCCATCTATTTAAATTTTCCAAGGACCAATTCCATATTTGGTAAAGTACTCACAAGGACGAATATTTTTAGATAAAACAAAAATGTTTTACAATAAAGTTAATAAAGTTTAATAAAAAAAAAAATATCAGAAGATTTTACAGATTAGAAAAAAAGGTATATAAACCTTATTAATTAGTTATAAGAGAATGCAAAAGCTTAAAATTGTTTTTAAAAAATGAATAAAATAGAAAAATAAAAACAAAATTTTATTAAAAAATTCCATGAACTCACTCAGCGGTAAAATTTCCCGAAAAACATTGCAAAACTACCATTTACACTATTATTTTTTTAAATGGTTGAGGATATATATATATATATATATATATATATATATATATATATATATATATATATATATATATATATATATATATATATATATATATATATATATATATATATATATATATATATATATATATAACAGATCGCCACCACTCATAGAGCCATATATATATATATATATATATATATATATATATATATATATATATATATATATATATATATATATATATATATATATATATATATATATATATATATATATATATATATATATATATATATATAATATGGGCAACCCTGTATTTCATTGTTTAAAAAAATAAAAAAAGTAAAAAATAAATAAATCTAATAAATACTAATTTTTATTAAATTTATTGAGGGTCCAATTAATTTCTTCAACTCAAAAGATGCACTTGTGACATTCAATAGTATTCGCAATTGGGGATAAATTCTCTGCTCATCTCCACAAATATTTGGACGAAACAATACGTGCATCTTACAACTCATAAAAAAAAATAAAAAAATTAAAATAAAAAAAATTAAAAAAATGTCCTAATATATAGATTACATAAAACTCATTTTGTCATGTTTCTGATGTGTGTGTGTGTGTGTGTGTAAGCAATATGTCTCATTACAGCGTTGATTTACAAAATTTGAAAGAATTGAAGAGAAGAGATTGCAGTCCATCAAAATAGATCTACAGACCAGAGTGCACTCGATAAACTGCTACTCCCGAAATACTAAATCATCAATACACACAAGCAATTTAAATAATTGAAACAAAAAAAATGTCAAGATTTAAAAAAAATACATAATAAAAAATAAATAAAAATTCTTTAATACAGTTTGTGATTTTTTTCCTAATTTTTTATCATTTATTAAACTTTGAATGAGGAAAACACAAACACATTATCATTTCGAATCCTTTTTACCAAGCACATCATCATCATCATAAAATCTGGAAATATTTGCCGCGCCAATATTTATTTATTTATTTTATGGTTGTTACAACTCTAGCTCTCCCCATTTTAAAACTCCACCACCCTATGACCTGCTCTTGCTCCACCTTTGACTCAGCATAAAATAAAATTATTTTTATACTCCTACATAGAAGTAGCAATAGTAGGTTAAGTAATATTTTTAGCACCAATAATTTATTTATTTATTTATTTATTTGTTTATTTATTTATTTTTAACACCTTATGAAGGTATTAAAAATATTTTAAAAATCCATTTTTTACATTTTCAATGATTTCGTACAGTTACATAAGTTAAAATGTCTGAGCTTATGTTTTCCAAAAACAAAAATAGGAAAATATGTTCGGCTATTTAAATAATTTTCCCTTCCATCCCCTCATTTCACCCTTTCTCTGCACCCCTCCCCCCACCTTTGTAATCACTTGTTTCATTCACTTATAGTTGGACAAAATTACTATTATTCCGATATTCCCTCAATAATATATATATATATATATATATATATATATATATATATATATATCTATATATATCTTACCATAATGTACTGAAATATCTTCAATGATACGCAAGATTTTTAACCCTATAATAAGGAAATTAACATTTGCCTACTCAAAGAAATTGCGGAAATTATGTAACAAGTCATAACAAAAAAAACTCGCAACCTCGCAGCAAAGAAACTGAGCAATAAAGCTTAAAAAACAAAAATAAATAATATCTTCACTGAAAATTACTTTTAATATTATTATTATAATCAAATTGTTTGAAAAAAATACTGGATTTGATCACACTTGCAAAGCACTCTTCAAAATACGAGTAAGCGAAATGCTGCTTCAATTATGAGACAAAGAGTTCTTCGTCGATCAACTCGCACCAATCGACCGACCGACAGACCGACCGACCAACAGACCGATTCGATAATCGGCGGACGGCGAGTGAACAGAACATTGTCTCTCTCTCTCTTTCTCGCGGTTCATCTCTCCTTATTCGCACGAGTGTCGTCATCACTGCAGCCGCCGTTCATACGCCAAAAATGCCACAACGGAGTCCCTTTTTTCGTTTCACAACTGAAGCTCAGAAATGAGTAAGTTGGAGTTCTTTCGCTTCACCTCACTCGCTATATGGAGACTCAATGAGCAAGTCGTCCAACGTCTCCATTTCAATAAGGAAAAATGAATGCATTTTGAACGCAACTCGTCGCTATTTCTTCGACCGGTGGAGCTTCATTAAATCTCAAGGTCAAACGAATCAGGAAAGAGGAAAGACACACACATACACACACCTATACTTAAAAATACAAACAAACATATGCCTATCTATTATGTCAACGTAAATCTCAATTAATAAGATCCGAGTAAAGCGAATATTCTTGACACTTCAACGTAAAATATATTTCAAAAAATACTTCACCGAATTAAAGATCAAAAACATTTTCTAATAAAGCTGAAAAAAAAGTAACAGATACGGACGCCCAAAGATTAGGAGGAATGCAAAAGTTCGTTCACCTTTTTAGGAGGTCAAATCCCATAAAAACAAATACATACACACACACACAGGATAATATTTCTCTACTTTAAAAATAATAATAATAATAATAATAATAATAATAATAATAATAATAATAATAAATAAATAATAAATGATTATTATTATTATTATTCGAAGAACTAAAATTTAGCTTTATTAAGTAACTTTTCAGTTATTTTACAGACAAATATCAATCTACCGTTTACTGTACAAACCTATACAGATTGCACTGTCAGAATATTTTCAAATCTTTCCGGGACAAAATGAATATATGCATTTCACTGAACTTTCCTAAAATTATTACTAATAATGTGATTATGTGATTTTATTATTATTTATTATTATAATATATATATATATATATATATATATATATATATATATATATATATATATATATATATATATATATATATATATATATATAATATATATATTATATATTATTATTATTATTATTTCTTTATCTTAAGGATTCTATATAAACATTGTGAGAAAAATTTATTTTCAACTGGTCAAACTGACAAAATAAAAGTTTACTTCATTATTTTAAGATTGTCATTTATCAAGAGCAAGAATGCTATTTCTAAATATTTTTATTAATTTAAAATATGTTATAACAATAAGCCTTTTTATTATAGAAAAAAGGCATGTTACTAAAATAATACACTTTTAAGGACAATTGTTTTCTCATTCTTCCAAATCATTCATATAAGAGGAAAAAAAGGTTAATACGTGTATTTTTTTCCCTCCCCCATTTTAAAATGGTGGTGATAAAGTTGGAGTCTCGAAAACATTTCTCTGCCATGCCGCACAACCGCGTTACGACAAATATTTCCGATTAACTCGCCAATTCGCATAAAGGATGAAAATGGCAGTACACAAAAAATTTCAAACTCAACCACGATATAATAATTATAATAATAATAATAATAATAATAATAATTATAATAATAATAGTAACAATAAATTCAAATTAAGTTCGTTATTTACAGCACAATAAGCAAAGGCGTAAAATAGTTGCTATGTTTATGATTTAAAAAAAAAAAATAAAAAAAAAATCACATTTTTCCTCAACAAGAAATTTAATTTCCAACTTTTCAGAAGTGAAAAAAACGTACTCGAAGAATTTGTTGTTCATCTTTAAGTCAAAGAGGAACTACACCGAATATCCGCATAACCACAGACGACCCAACTGATCTCTCGATCACTTGCATTAAGAATACAATATAGAAATTTCTTTGTAACAGCGAAATTGGGCTACAAACTGAACAACTGTGATTCTTCTGCTGATCTTTACGTGTTGCCACTTAATTAACGTATCCCACTGACAATGGTTTCAGAAATTTAAAAAAATAAACAATAAGCGAAGCAACAAGAACAATCCGAGATATTAATAACTTGTTAGACTGTGGTCGTTTAACAAGTACAAACGTGTTTTTGCAAATAAAATAATATAAAAAATTGACATTCTACACAAAGGGAAAAGTTTTTATTAAATTGCTTGCTTTTTTAGATTATTTAATAAGTTTTATTTTTTTTATTTATTATTAACAAAAGCTTGAATTTAGGGGGGGAAAAAGTTAGGGGGTAAAAAGAGTTGTCTTAAAAAAATCAACAGCTCAATTTTAATAAAATATTTAAACTCGGCTCACTGTCGATTACTGTTAAAGCCTTATAGATATAATGAATATCTTGTACCTGATCAGCAAAGCCATCAAACAATTCCTTCTTTTAAGAAGTTCTGCCAACTAAAGATGGGGCAAAAGCCGTGGCAAATATAATTTTTAGGTTAACGAATTTACCTGTAATTTAAGTAATTAAAGTACTTTCTAACATTTACAAAAAATAAATAAATAAATAAATAAAAAAATATACATTAATTAAAAAAGTTTAACAAAACTTGGAGAAACCCCTAGCGAAGACTTATCGACTTGTAACTTCTGTCTTCTTAACGTTCACCCACCTACATAATGCTCCACAAACAAAATTATATCTTACTTAATTACTAATTAACCACACGCGGCAACAAGTAACTTTTTTTTTAGTTTCACCTGAAATAAAATGCCTCCCAATGTTAAAAAGGCAGAAGTAGCCACTACTGAAGCGAGTCTAAAAAACATTTCAAGTATATATATATATATATATATATATATATATATATATATATATATATATATATATATATATATATATATATATATATATATATATATATATATATATATATATATATATATATATACGTAGAAAGGCGGTGTTAGTTTGAAACTGTTCATCAAAATAGCAGGCAATTAGTTAATTTGAAAGGTCACACTTCAAATCCTTCTCCCCTTTTCCTCATCTTTCAAATTGATCTTAAAAAGCTCTTCCCTTGTGCCACTCTTCTCTAAATTTATTCTCTTCTAATTCAAACACACACACACGCACATACATACATACATATAAACACACACACACACACACACACACTGCCTGCTTTTATTTCTATAAATTTTTTTACCTCAAAAAATTGGTCATTCAAAGATGTTCTCAAAACAACAACAATGGGTAAAAACTGGCAACCACATCATTTAATTTTATGGTTACTAGTTGCGTTTAAATAGTACCAATAAATAGTTCATGTCATAAAACATACGGTACTACTACAATACTAGTAATTAACTAATATATATATATATATATATATATATATATATATATATATATATATATTATATATATATATATATATATATATATATATATATATATATATATATATATATATATATATATATATATGGCAAATACTACAGTGTCGGTAAAAGTGGTATCGGCTGCTTTTTTTTTCCTTGGTATCGAACGATATCGTAAAATTTTCCTAATTACCACTTTTTTTCGGGGGGGAGGGGGGAGGGGAGGCAGAGAGAAAGGGATCTCGGCAAGCTTGATCTAATGATTAAGTAGATTACTGACAACTGTAACGGTAATGGAAGGTAATCTTTGTTGTATCTCAACTCTCGGGGTAAGTTAGAGGTTCGAGCGACAGTACCTTCTCAGGTTCTCTCTTAGGAGATTAAGACGTCACAATTAAAAAATGAAATTTACAACAAAAACGGCAAAAAATATATATTGTTTAGAAATTATTTCCTCAATATCGAAAAAATAATAAAAGATTTATGTTACTTCTAACCTACGTGAACTTTTTTATATAACAGAAAAGAAGGAAGTTCAACTGTGAAGACCGTTACTTCATTTCGAGGTCTTTATTATGAAGTTCATATTTTATCGCCAGTTACTATTTAATAAAGAATTT
>SEYY01007227.1:272500-278770 GCA_009176605.1 Armadillidium nasatum
TTTTTTTACAAAATTAAGTGTAAAAGTAAACAGATTTAATAAAGTTATTTAAAAAAACATATCTCTATGTATTTTAAAATGGGAAATAACTGTCAGAGAACTGGAAAACTGCTTTTAATGTAACAATTTATAAGGTAACAAGGACGATCATGGAAATAACAGGTCAGCTAGTTTAACATACACGTAATTAGTTTTAAAACCTTCTAAAAAATTTTGTAAAGTCTAGTAGAAAAATATATAGGCATTAGTTTTGTAACTACAGCTGTATGTTTAGCAGGATGATCTGGCTTTAAAAATTCGGCTTCATCCAAGCAGACTTCTGGTATCATCTCAACTTTCAATAACCAGTATACAAGTTTATTTGATTAATATCATCTTTTCACTATATTTGCTATAGATATATACTCTAGTGGTTTACAAATATATCTAAATTTTAATTTAAGCAACAAGAGAAAAACTGCATTGTATTTTCCAAGAAAATATTTATGCTCTCTTCCATCTTCAAAATCTACGGTAAAAGAAGTTTAGCCAAGATAGTAACATCTACCACCTAAAAAGAAATATACTTTCATCAGGGAAAGCTTTTTTTATACACCATAATTTTCAAATCTTAAAATCTGAATATTAATTTAAATGTATCTATTAAATAACCATTTATCAAAAATTTAAAAAGGAACAAAATAGGGTAATCAAAATGAGTTTTGATTTAGAATATTTTGTTACATTTAAGTTAAAATTGCAACTTTTAATTCTTTACTATGAAATTCATTTTTGAAGTATTTTTCATATATGCGTGCATGAAATTTCAGTATAATATTTTCAAAACATTTAAATACTAAATTACATCCAGATTTTAAAATTCTCTTCCATGATTATATTAACTGTTACTTCCTCCCACCAGTACCCAGCCCTTGAAAGTAGGCAAGTCAAAGGAAGTTGAGAGAACAGATAAAGGGAGTGTGTTCCAGACTTTACCAGTAGAATACAGGTAAGACCGAGCATAGTGGTTAAGTTTGGGGTCTACACTTGGACAGAAAAAAGATGAGTGTATAGAAAGGCTTGATACATGAGCACTTCTCAATGAAGGGGGCATGTGATGAGAGAGTTCAAAAGAGCAATGCTAGTTGTAATATTGATAGTATAGAGAGAGTGATGCAACAAATAGACTGGAGGGAATTAGTCAGAGCGGGATAGTTTACAAGACAAAAAGCTCTAGACTCCACCTTGTCAAGGAGAGCTGTATGAGTTGAAAGTGAGGCATAATCCATACAGGCGCGAACAACACCCTTATAAAGAGAAATCAAGTAGAAATTCTGAAGGCACCTCAGAACACCCAACTTCTTAGAAGCTTGTTTAGAAAAAGTAATGCAAGTCTCCTAAGAAAAATCATGAGAAAATGAAACACTGAAAATTTTAAGGACAGATGAATATTTGAGTTGTGTTTTGAAGTAGATGTCATAGTTGTGTGGAAGGTTGTGTTGAGTAGAGATATGGAGGACTAAGATTTTGAGGCATTGAAAACCACCATGTTTTCAATGCCCAAATTTGAAATCTGAGAAAGATCAGATTTTAATTGCTCCAAGGTCCACCAATTAGAGGTTTTGAGGCATCCACAAAAAGTAATAAGGGTGGAGTGAAAACATCAAACAACTGAATTGCTGAATATAGAAACTGAAAAGAAACAAAAGACAATAGAGAGAAGGATAGATTTATTGGATGAATAGTGGCTGTTACAACAGCTGCTATAGAATGACTGCAGAAAGAAAATCGGAATAGACAACAGAGAAAAGAATTCTGAAAGAAAGAAGTTTAGAAATAAAAACTTTGAGCCAGACTCTATAGAAAGCTTTCAATATGTCATGTGCAATAGCAAAAGATTCATTGAAATGTTGAAGAGTAGAGGACCAAGAGTCTTAGAGAGGGAAAGATCACCAATAGAGCATTTTTTTTTTTTTTAAAAAAGCCACACTGGCGATCAGAGATATGATTTGAAGAAATGAGATATTTCAAAATCTTGTTAAAGATAAATATGAAAACTTTAGAAAGAATGGAGGTTAAAGAAATGGGATGGTAGTTAGAGGGTTGATAGGGGTCCCCCTTTTCTCGCCACAGGCTGAATGAGCACACATTTCAACAAAAGTAAGGTTAGTAGAAAAACAAAGACAATAGTTTACCAAGGCTTAGCAAGTTTTGAGAATCACAGGAGGAATATCATAAGGACTGTATGCCTTTTTAGTGTTAAGTTCAGAGAGAGCAGAAATTACAATTTTAGGAATAAATGAGTTGGATGGGGTTTGAGGAGGAGGAATAGTACCGGAATTGTTAAAAGTTGAATAAGAGGCAAAAGTCTGAGAGAGATCAGCTTTCAGAGCAAAATCAGCAATTAATCAAGTTTAGAATTGACATTTTTTACAAAATGCCAGAAAGGGTGTGAAGAAGAAGAAAGATTATTGCATTTTCCATACAAAAGAGTTTTGATGTTGCAGAGAATAGATTTTGCATGATTCCAGGATGAAATATAACTTGCATGAGATTCTAGAGTTTGAAGACGATGGTAATTCCCAAAGGTAGCACCCATGCAGTGAATAACACGAGAATAAGCAGAGTTAAACTAAGGTTTTTAAAGCTTAGGAGAAGGAAAGAATATGAAATGAATGCATCCATGTTAGAAAGTATCAACTTGGTAATGTGCTCTGCATACTCTGAGGGATCTCTCCCTCAGAACCAATAATCATTCTAGGGAAAATCAAAGAAGTCCGACCTAAATTCCAACCAGCTTGTGGAACCGAAATGCCACAAACATTTCCTCACAAAAGGAGGCGATCTTTGAGAAGATTTGAAAAACTAAAAGTATACAGTGGTAAGGTGATTAGAGAAACTCAGAGGTGGATAGAGTCGACTATCATGAGAGCTATAAGATATCCATTGGAGGTGGAGAACATTGAAAATATGATTTCCAAGAAAGGAGAAGAAGAGAGAAGTGTGCTATTTTGGGTTTAGATAGTCAAAGAATGTAGAATAGTTAGTAGAATTAGGAGATAAATAAACAGAACAAATGAATTTAGTTGTCAAATTGAAAGAGAGATTAAGCCACAAGAGGGAAAATTTGGAAGACTCCAAATTACAGACTAGAGAACAAACAACATCAATGGGTATGTAAGTTCAGCAACTGCTTATGCTGAAAATTGAAGATAGAGAGGGTATGAGGAGACAGAGTACAGTTTGCCGTCAGAATGCTCAAGCATCTGAGTTTCGGTCAAGAATAAGAGGTGAGGTTTGGAAGAAGAGAGGCAATGTTCAACAAAGTGGAAATTAGACTGAAGACCATGAATGCTGCAGAAATTAATGAAAAAATAGACTGTGTATCAGGGCATGCTGGTTGCAAAGTCCTGGTGGTGTCAACTCCATCATTGGAGGTCACCAACTCCCAAGTGGTATGTGCATGGGGGGGGTAGGGGGTAGATGAGGGGCTATTATTGGAAGCTGCCCCTCTAGGCTTCTCCAAGGCTACTGTTGTAAACACCAAATTTTTTATTTTTTTTTAAAAAGGATGTGTCTGTAATAATGTTTTTTTGTGTGAAAGAAGAGCCTACTTTGTGTAGAATAAAATAGAGATGAGCACAAAAAGGTGTATACCATTGGGCACTGGAGTGAGAAGGGAACTATCCTTAACACCCAATATACAAAATGGGGGCAACCTTAGCACTTCAGGAGTGCTACTTTCCTCCCCTGTAAAATGTAAGCTATATAAAGTGTGCAAGTTTATAGCAAAATCAACATGTAACTATAAACTTAAATTTTTCCAGTTCATGAATAAGAGCAAATCAAATGAATATAAAGTTTTCTTTGAATTATAAAATTTTACAATCTTTAAATCAATCTCTTTTGGTGGTTTCACAAAAACATTGTTCTCTATTAATGCTTTACCCTGTAAATATGCCGTTTTAATATAAAAAGTGTTCTATATTCTCCATATTTATAATAAAAGATGGGCAAAAGTTGGGATATCTGTTTCCCAACCCTTTATATCATTCAAACCCATGAGTAACTAACTTTGCTTTATAAATACTTTATTATTAACACAACTTATTATTATTATTATTATTATTATTATTATTATAGTTCATATCACAGGTTTTGCCCAATTCAAGGAAAAACTTTCTAGGTAGTTTCTACCAAGAATCTTCATGAAGGGCCAAACCAGTGCTTCAAGCATGAGTCAATCTCTCCACTGTTGTGCTACAGTAGCTAATAAGGCAAAACCCCTATATTGACAAATGTTAGTGTGCTATGCATTTGAATCTTCAATAATTTTTATATTATACTCTAATAATAATACTTTAAAATAAATTGCATAATAGATATATTAGGTCAGTATTGGAGTATTATACCCAAGTTTGGGCCCCTCATTTAAGATATATAAATAAACTGGAAAGAATATAAATAGAGCAATAAAAAATGATATAGTTACCATTCTCCATAAACGACTCATCCCAGATTTTAAATTTATTCATGGAAATATTCAACTTAATCACCCAATTTATATGCAACATATGTGTTAAACCAAACTTTAAACAACTATAAGCTAATATATGCAATCTATAATATATACCAAGAACCAGTCTTTAAAAGTTGAGTCAATCATACTCTACCTTGATAATTCATATATTGATCCAACTTTTTCTTACTATTAAGTATTAACCATATCTTGTAGTAAACTATTACAAAATTTAATGTTACTGAAAAAAAATGCATTCTTATATCCAGATATCAAGCCTTTTTCTTTATTTTCTTATTACAAGCCCTAGTAAGCCTATCGTGTTCTAATGAAAAGAATTTACTCACATAGTAATAATAATATTGAGATCAATCAATTCTTTATAGTAGACCATGGATAGGAACCGGGGAGCATGATACGAAAGTTTAAAAATTGTCATATTTTGATATAAAAGAATTATATTTTTCAGCAAGTTACAGTATTAATTTATGGAAATGTTTGTAACATGAAGTTGAGTACAATACACTTGCAACATTTAAGTTGTATAAGTATATAGAAGGTCTGGACATCATATGACTAAGCCTACTTGATGGGATGGTAGTTTAGTTATTAAAGTTAACCTGAATGTGGTAAATATACCGTAACAGTCAAATCAAATGACTAATATGTATAATAACATACACTTTAGCTATAGTTTTAGTATTTGTGATTGGAGTATATATTAGCTTGTACCTGTGAATTACTATACTGACAAACATTAGGGTACAGTTATCTAACATTGCATGCTTAGTTAGTACATATATTGTGCACTCTGAGCTATATATTTTGAGTGTTAAATGTGTGTTTGGATAATCAATTATCTATTTTCTTTGACTGGAGTCTTGATTAGCCCTTGAAACCTTTTATAATTTGTTTTCATGTTCTTAATTAGCTTTTACTTGCAATTTCGTTATGAAGGCCTAACAACAAACAATTAAAACTATGGAGTCCAAGCGCTTGTCATCTGCAAAATTACTTTCGAATTCTTCCAAATCACCTTAAATTTATAGTAATACTAACGTTATTATGTTATAAACTTTACATCAAGCTTTTTAGACAATGAAATTTAGCAATTTAATTCGTCAAAACCTCATACGCATTTAAAAAATAATTTATAACCCATAGTACCCCCTTTCCCCCATACAACTCCAATGAAAATTGACAAGGGTAAGTATATTAAAACTCATATCCATCCTCTACTATGAAAAGTGACTCTTTTTTCTATGTTCTTTTCTGAACTTTGAGGTTAGATGAGAGTTGGGACAAGGAGTGGGAGCCTTGCTTCATCAGAATATTTAACTCATTGATAGTTAATTAAACATGTTAATAATTATGATCACCACATATACAAGTCAATAGCAGTTATACTGAATAACATAATAAAAAGTAAAGTGAATATTTTTAAAAAGTCTTAAAGACAATGGTTTGTTTCGGAATATTTTTTTCAATAATAATAATAATAATAATTTCTTTTCCTAAACGAGTTAATTTAAAATTTCAAAGTTCATGGAATATTTAAGGGTAAATATTAAGCATTCTCGTTTTGTCAAGATCAACTCTCCAATAGTAGAATGTCCAATTACACTGTAGGAGACATTAGGTGACTGAACTCTCCACGCGCAAGCTGATTTATTATTTTTCTTCCTTAACTTGTGGAACGCTGTCAAAACATTTTGAGTAATTCAAAATTCTTACTCAACTGAATTTCGAGCATACGGTCATATATATATATA
>SEYY01007228.1:0-10000 GCA_009176605.1 Armadillidium nasatum
CCTTCTCTCTGACTCTTGGTCCTCCGCTATTCGGCATTTCGGTGAATCTTTTGCTGTTGCGCTAGACATATCGAAAGCTTTCGATAGAGTCTGGCACAAAGCTTTGATTTCCAAACTTCCCTCTTTCGGAATCTATCCTTCTCTCTGTGACCTTTCTCTCTGATTTCCTTTCCGGTCGTTCTATAGCCGCTGTTGTAGACGGCCACTGCTCTTCCTTTAAATCTATTAACAGTGGTGTTCCTCAAGGATCTGTCCTATCCCCAACACTTTTTCTACTATTCATTAATGATCTTCTCTCTGTTACTTCATCTCCTATCCACTCCTATGCTGATGACTCCACCCTTCATTACTCTTTTCAATTTGAAAGGCGCCCCTCTCAACAACAGTTACTAGACGCAAGGAGGGTTGCCTTGGAGCAGCTGACCTCTGATCTATCTCGTATTTCTAATTGGGGCAGAGAGAACATGGTTGTTTTCAATGCCACCAAAACTCAATTCCTCCATCTCTCCACTCGACACAATCTTCCACACAACTATGATATCTTCTTCGAAAACACTCAACTCAGACCTTCATCTGTTCTTAATATTCTCGGTGTTTCTTTTTCTCGTGATCTTTCTTGGAAAGATCACATTACCTCTCTTTCTAAACAAGCTTCTAAGAGGTTGGGTGTTCTGAGGCGAATTCAGTATTTCTTTACTCCACCCCAGTTGCTTGCTCTGTATAGGGGTGTTGTTCGCCCCTGTATGGAGTATGCTTCCCATATCTGGAGTGGTTCCACACATACAGCTCTCCTAGAGAAGGTGGAGTCTAGGGCATTTCGTCTCATCAACTCTCCTGCTCTTACTAACTCTCTTCAATCTCTTTCTGCCCGTCGAATTGTTGCGTCACTCTCTCTTTACTATCGCTATTACAATGGACACTGCTCTTCTGAACTCTCTCGTCGCATACCTCCTCCTCTGAGAAGGGCTCGTGCGACTCGACTTTCCACACAGTCTCATCCTTTCTCTGTCCAACTCTCTGACCCCAGGCTTAACCGCTATGCTCTGTCCTACATGTACTCTACTGGTAAAGTCTGGAACACACTCCCTTCTTCTATTTTTCCAACTTCCTATGACTTACACACCTTCAAACGTCGTGTATCGGGACATGTCGGCCTTTAGTTTGACCAGGCTTCCGTCTTTTCCCCCAACTCTGGTGGAATTTTGGTAGACCTCTGGCCTTTGCGCACCAGAGGTGATATAAAAAAAAAAAAAAAAAAAAAAAAAAAAAAAAAATTTAATATAATCTTCTAGCCAAATTTTAAGTATAACTTTTAGGTATTTTTTCCATAAAAAGTTCTTCAGGAAGAAGCGCCTTATTAATGTTTAAGACTTTATTTAAATTTTAGTAAGTATTTTAAAAGATAAACTGAACCTCTCTTAACTGAACAATTGCCAAATATTAAACATCAGGGCAATAAATCTTAACTCCAGTTACAACTTAGAACTTTTAAAAAAGTTAGTCATGTATTATAGTCAAATTTTAAAGCCCCATAGAATGCCTAACAAGCCTACTCTTTGCAAAAATTTAAGATCAAACCAATGCAAATCAAATAAAGAATAAGACTGTCAATGTCTTAGTTCCAATATAGCAATCAGAGCCCAAATTCAAAGTCCTAACATTTTAATAAACAATTAATAGTCAAAGAAAGGTTTTAAGTAGTTATACTTTACGTTCTGGAAGATCTTGTCGACGAGGTTGATATAATTATTAAAGAACTCTTACATTTCAATTTTGTTTTCTAACGAGTTCTGAGTTATAAGAGCAAGTCCGTCTAGCGTGTTCAAAAATCGCCTAACAAGCTTATTGTTGCCATTCCTAATGGGAATCTAGTTTTAGGGAAATTTTGTCACCTCAAATTTTAACCATAGATTTTGCATTTCACTAAGAAGCAAATATGTAAACCAAAAAATGGCTTTATCTTTAAATCATAAAATATAAGGATTTTCCAATATGTATTTGGGTAGACGAGGGTATTGTATTCCTACTTTGGCTAGATTCCCTATACTAAAAAAACAATTTACTTATATATTATATTATATATTATGACTGTAAAGTCACTGCAAGCTTTTATCTAAATTTGAATTCTTGGAAATCAGTAAATCCCCCAATTTCACCTTTTTTCTGACTATGTGAAGAACATTTTAAATGGCGAGTTCATATTTTGTCTTGTTTTTATTAACTGTAGACTAAATATTTACTATAATTAGGTTTATTCTTAGTAGACCTGTCGCAGAACTACATGTAGGTCTTTCTGAGGTTTCTGTATTTCCAAGAGAATCCCAACACCATGATTAAAAACATTGGTACCATTGAAATTCCGAATAATTGAAAATAATTAATTTGTTTCAATTAAAACAAATTAATTAATGATAAGAAAATGCAGAAAATAATTATCCTTAATAATTCGCAAACAAATCTATACGAGTAATGTTTGTTTGTAAAGGTATTTATTTTAAAAGAATGCTTTGGCCTAACTCCTCCATGTTTGTTTTCATCACGTGACAATTCAAGATTGCAGCAACGAAAATTAAAGATAAATGGAGGAGTCAATTTTTATGGTCAAGACATAATCAGGCTGTGGTCAAGATTCTCTAAAGATCTTGAAGACTGCTAAAACAAAATGTTCCATGAATCGTGTCCACGAGTTTCACTGCAGTACTTTTCTGCTAGCTGCAGAGAAAATTGATGATAGAAAAATATTTTTTCGATTTTCGCTGCCGCAATCTTAATGGTCACGGAGGAGTTAGGCCAAGGTCTTCTTTTAGAATAAATACTTTTTGCAAATTTTCTTACTCAGATAGATTTGTCTGCAATTTGTTATTGAAAATTATTTTGATATTTTAGAATCATTAATTTGTTTTAAATGAAGAAAATTGTTTACTTTCAATTATTCGGAAGTTCGTTGGTTCCATTGTTTTTAATCATGGTCCAGCCAAAGTATTTTTAAAATTTTCGTTTGACTCATACGTTATCTTATATTCCTATATATGGCTTTTATTAAGTCAATTAAATTAAATGACTGATTAATTAGATGTTAAAATATATTTACATATGTTTATGTAAATCAGCTGACAATTGCTACAACGAAGTGTTTAGCAATCTTCAAGATCTTTAAAGAATCTTAACCGTGGAACACCATAATTGATAAACAGCTGAATTAGGTTCTTGTAAGTTGTAGCGGATATTTATGGAACTAAAGATGTAAACAAACTTATAAGTGAAGGACTGTATTTTAAATTCCTTCGCAGTTTTATATTTTTTATTTATATATTTTTAATACAGGTATTTTCTTTTATAAAAAAATTATTGTAGCTGTAAATTTGCTCCCATATTCTTGATTTAATATTTTGTATTAATTATGTCAAACTTTATATTTATGACGATTTCAAGAATGTAAGTTATGTAGTTCAAGCTGGCCTATTAAATCAGAAATCGGAATGTTTGGATATTTTGATCAAACGCAGAATTATTTTATTTCTAAAATATGTTAATGCATTGGGTATTTGTTTGTCAGTGGCCTGTTATCCGATTTTAACCATTTTTGCACAGAACACGGAAAATACAATAAAAAGAATAAACTATTTGTAAATAAAAAGAATAAACGACTTGTAAATATGCATGGTATTTAGTTATTCAAAATGTAAACTGAAAATGTAATGTATATTGAAGAAAAACAATAAAAATGGGTTGGAAAATCAAATTTGCTAGATTAAAATGCACTTAAGGTAGTAAAAATAGAATTTGAACATCATAAAGCTTGGTTTTCATCTGTTACTTTAACAATATGGCTAAGAAGGAAAATATATTGATATTAATATAGGAATATATTGATACTAATCTAACAGACTAGTTTGATAACCTAACCTTGACTTAAAGGGTAAATGTATGCTAATGGGTAGCAAATAGGCCTAACCTAAATAAAAATAAAAAATTATAAAAATATTCTTTTTAAGTATTTCAGATATCTAGCAACAACATTATAAAATAATGATATATTAATATTAATAATTTTTGCTACATCATTCTTTGCTTATATCACTATAAAGCGTAGGCATGTTTGGTGTAGTCGGTCTAATTATATTATAACAAGATTTTTAATACTTTAATTATTTTTAAATTTATTGAATTTGATTCTCTCACCTAATTTTAATTATTTTTCTTCAATATATAATACATTTCCAGTTTATATTACCAATAGCTACTAAATATTTGGTGAGAGGCAAACCATGCATAATTACCGATTACCTGGAGAGACCTATAACATTCTTTATTCAACTAGTAAATATCTACACCTTTCACTAATAAAAATATATATCTTCAATACAAACAAGACTCTGATCATGGCTTTCATATGCGATGATCAGCCTTAGACTAACAATGTAATGATTGGCCTTCTCCATAGCCTACTATTGTGCTTTGGCTAATTTCCTGTGTGTATAGGTGTGTGCGGGTATGTGTGTTTGCATATTAAATTTTTTTATGCAGCGTTTAACCGCTTATATATATATATTATATATATATATATATATATATATATATATATATATATATATATATATATATATATATATATATATATATATGTTATATCACCACCACTCGGGTTGGGGAGTCCAGGAGGCAGAGCCCCCATAGACAAATAATCTTGTCATGCATTTACATTTTTCACTGATGTACCACTATAATATTTAAGTTAAATTAATCTTTTCTTAAAATATTTTTTAAAAAATTATTAATACATATAGTACAAGATTCAAATGCATGGCACACAGACATATGCCTATAGGGGCAGAGCCCCTATACCCCTGACCTATTAGTGGCTGTGATAAACAGTTTATATATATATATATATATATATATATATATATATATATATATATATATATATATATATATATATATATATATTATATATCTATATATATATTATATATATATTTCACCTTTCTCACCAAGCGCAAAGATTAGGGCAACGCCCTGTCATTTACGAAGCCCCTCCACACGCCTCTGTTCAGGTATACTTCCTCCTCTTCCACTTCCGCAATGGTGCGTCCTCTCTTCAGAATGGCATCCGACACTCCATCCCTCCATCTCTTCCTTGGTCTTCCTACTGGTCGTCCCCCCTCAGGATGCCAGTCATAAAATATGGCAGGGTATCTCCTACCATCCATCCTCCTGACGTGTCCATACCACTTCAGCTGCTGTCTCTCCACCAAGTCCAGTATAGGCGCCACTTCCAATTCCTCCCTAATTTCTGAACTTCTCCTTCTCTCCCATCTGCTCACTCCTACTATCAACCTAAGGACCTTCATTTCTGCCGCCTCCACAATGCTTTTAGTTCGGGTTGTTAATGTCCATGCCTCCGAACCATACATAAGCATTGGTCGCAGCATCGTTGTGTACACAAGCACCTTCACCTTCCTTGGCACGTGTCTATTTCTCAAGAGTGGGTATAATTGCCTCACCCCTCTCGAGAATTTGTCAATTCTTTCTTCAATTTCCCTTGCCATATCTCCGTTTGAGTTCACTGTGACCCCCAAATAGCTAAACTTTTCTGCTTCTTTCACCAACACACCCTCCACTCGTATTACAGTACCATCCTGTACTCTCGAGATTTTCATCACCTCAGTCTTTTCCTTATTTATTTTCATTCCTTCCAGTTGTAGAACATCGGACCACCTATTCAGGGCTTCCTGCAACGATACCATGTCCTTTGACTACCGCTATGTCATCAGCATACACCATCAACAGACCCACCTCCTCCTCGAGACCCACCTCTCTTATGCATCTATCCATAAATATTATGAAAAGCAGCGGCGATAGCACTCCTCCCTGTCTAACCCCAGCCGTCACATCAAACCAGTCTCCCACACCATATGACGTTCTAACTGCGCTCTTACTTACTTCATACATACCCTTTATTACTCTGATAAGCTTTGGGTCTATTGCGTAGTATGGGTCACTTAGTGCATCCCACAATCTCTCTCTAGGCACAGTATCGAATTTCTTTTCTAAATCGACAAATGCCAGATATATATCTTTTGCCCATTCCCAGTTTTTCTCTATTAACATCTTAAGACTAAATATTAGGTCCGTAGTTCCCCTACCTGGTCTAAATCCATGTTGAGCCTCATTCAGTTTATTTTCAACCATCTCTCTCAACCTTTTTTCCAATATTCTTTCATATATATATATATATATATATATATATATATATATATATATATATATATATATATATATATATATATATATATATATATATATATATATATATATATATATATATATATATATATATATATATAGGAACCGACCGGGGTTGGAATTGGCCGGGCGGGCCAAATTTAGCCGGGGCCGGGGCCGGGCCCCCGGGGGGGGTCACCCAAATTTGGCCGGGGCCGGGTTGCCTTTTTAAAAGAAAATTTAATTAAGAAATTTAAGGTTTATTTAATTGTAAGGAAGGAGTAGAATAGCCAACATTCACTTAAATTAATGATTATATGCATTTTCTAAAAAAAAAAATCAAAAATTACAGTTTTGTATAGTTAAAGTTTAAAAAAAGTACAAAATTAAAAAAAAAAAAATATTCTAATTCATAATAGTGATTCAACAGGTTTACTTAAGTAAGACCCTAAGGTAAAGTTTGAAAAAAATGTAAGATATAAAATTATCAATTTAACCTGTATTTATACATATCATTGTTATTTTATTGCCATGTATCAAACTTGTATCATTTAGCTGCATTATTTAAAAATTATTTTTTTGTTTATACTTTCAGTCAATATGGCTAAAAGATCAGCTTCTGCAGTATTTGAATACTTTACAATGTTTCAGGATAGGCTCGAAATAGCTAAATGTTAACATCTGCAGTCAGAAAATTAGAAGAGAACCTCCAGGTGCTACAAGTAAAAAAATTTCAACCAAATCTTTTTGGAGTATCTAAAATCAAAACACAAAGATGAACATTCACTAGCAGAAAAGGAGGTCAAAGAAACAGAAAAGAAAAAAAATCTTAATTTTCTTATATTTTGTTTGAAATTTTTTTTTTATTATTTGACTGATTAAGCTGAAATTTTCAAAGTATGTGAATTTTTTCATGAAGTTCTGAGTTGATTTCGAGCATTTTTTTGAGTCTATAACGGTTTGAAACTTATTTGGACCCAAAGTTGAAAAAAATGAATAACTTAATCAAACCACTGGTCCACATGAGCTGAAAATTTAGCTGAATACCTTTGCCCCAATTTCTTGCATTGGTGGGAATAGGTTTTTGATATCACGTCTAGAAAAAAGTTATATAAGCACTTGAAAAAAAAATTCCAAAAATCGTACCCTTCTGGAGGAAAAAATTATTTATAAAAAACGCTACCTACTATTTTTTTTTATTTGTGAATATTGTTTAGAAGAGGGCAGGGCAACAATATTTATTTAGTGCATATTTAAATGCTCTTTGTTTGAAGCGAGATATAGCCTCTCAAACTTTGGGAATTTTTTAAATTTGGCCAAAAATGAACCTTTTTGAAGGCTATATCTCAAAACCAACGAATGTCATCGAATAAAGTACATAGAGGAATTTGTAGCCCACCCCTCCTCTATACACACCAAAAATAGGAAATGTCATAGTTGTATTTTTTTTTTTTTTTAAATTTGTCTGAAAAGGTGGATTTTTTTAGTTCAAAAAATTTTTTTTTCTATAGTTGATCAGTTTTTGGCTTATAACATTTTTCCTATAACTCTGGGAACAAAAGTCTATTAGAGACTTTTGTATCCCATTTAATTTTGAATAAATAGTCCAATTTTCAGCTCATTCTAAAAGTGGTTTGCACCGCCATTCAATTAAAAAAAGGGTAAAATTTCAAAAAAAAAAAAAAAAAAAAAAACTTTTAACCATAATAGACTCGGAAAAACGCTAGAAATGGACTTTTTTTACCGGTAAAAAATCTATATAACTGAAAGTTTTAGCAGAATCGGCTGAAAATTAAAAAAAAAAAAAAAAAAAATTTAAGTATAATTTGCCATTTTAACCCGGCCGGCAACCCCGGTTTTCCTGATTTTTGGCCGGGGCCGGGGCCCCGGTCGGTTCCTATATATATATATATATATATATATATATATATATATATATATATATATATATATATATATATTTATATATATATATATATATATATATATATATATATATATATATATATATATATAATATATATATATATATATATATATTATATATATATATATATATATATATATATATATATATATATATATATATATATATATATATATATATATATATATATATATATATATATATATATATATATATATATATATATATATATATATATATATATATATATATATATATATATATATATATATAGGGATGGAGCGATACCAAATTTTTTACCGATACGATACGATACCGAGACTTACAATTTTCTTTCGCCGATACCGATACCGATACCGATACCTAAAAATTAGCCGATACCGATACCGATACCCGATACCGATACTTATTTTTAACTGTTAAGAATATATATATATATATATATATATATATATATATATATATATATATATATATATATATATATATATATATATATATATATTATATATATATATATAAATATATATATATATGATGAAAAGTGAGAAAAAAATAGGAGATAGAACAAAACCATAGGAAATTTAATATTATATATATATATATATATATATATATATATATATATATATATATATATATATATATATATATATATATATATATATATATATATATATATATATCTCTCTGGTGAACAAAGGCCGGATTCCTGCCAATATCCACCAGAGTTGGGGAACTGTCGGAAATCTGTTCGCTAATGGCTGACATGACCCGAGACACGGCGTTTATAAGTGTTCATTCAAAGGAAGTTGGGAAAACAGATAAAGGGAGTGTGTTTCAGACTTTACTAGTAGAGTACGTGTAAGATTGAGCATAGCTGTTAAGTCTGATGTCGGAAAGTTGGACAGAGAAAGATGAGACTATGTAGAAAGTCGTGTGGTATGAGCCTTCTCAATGGAGGAGGTATGCGATGTGAGAGTTCAGAAGAGCGGTGTCCGTTGTAATAGCGATACTATTAAGAGAGTGACGCAACAATTCGACGGGAAGAAAGAGATTGGAGAGAGTTGGTAAGAGCAGGAAAGGTGATAAGACGAAAAGCCCTAGACTCCACCTTTTCGAGAAGAGCGGTATGTGTGGAACCACTCCAGATGTGTGAGGCGTACTCCATAAAGGGTCGAACAACACCCTTATAAAGAGCAAGCAACAAGAAGTCGCTCAAGAACTAACCTCTTAGAAGCTTTCTTTCCAAGAAAGTTCACGAGAAAAAGAAATATAGAGAATATTGAGGACAGATGAAGGTTTGAGTTGAGTGTTTTCGAAGAAGATGTCCTAATTGTGTGGAAGATTGTGTCGAGTAGAAAGATTGAGGAATTGAGTTTTTGAGGCATTGAAAACGACCATATTTTCTATTCTCCAATTTGAAATACGAGAAAAATCAGAGGTCAGTTACTCCAATCTATACTTCTTGAATCTATAAACTGCTGGGAGGGCATCTTTCATTGTGAAAAGAGTAATGAAGGGTGGAGTTATCGGTATAGGAGTGTATAGGAGACGAAGTAATAGAGAAAAGGTCATTGATGAAAATTAGAAAAGAGTTGGGGATAGGACAGATCCTTAAGGAGCGCCAATATTTATAGATTTATAGGGAGAACTGTGGCCGTCTACAACAACTGCTATATTACTGCCGGAAAGAAAATTAGAGAGAAGGATAGATTCCAAGAGGGAAGTTTGGAAATGAAAGCTTTGTGCCAGTTTCTATCGAGGGCTTTCGATATGTCTAGAACCACAGCAAAAGACTCACTGAAACCCAGAAGAGCGGAGGGCCAAGAGTCAGAAAGTACG
>SEYY01007228.1:12500-25000 GCA_009176605.1 Armadillidium nasatum
ATATATATATATATATATATATATATATATATATATACCTTGAATTACAGTACATAGCAGAAAATAAACAGTTGAAAGAGAAATATGGCAACCTGGTATTAAATTATTTTTTTTATTTTTATATAAATGAAGGACAGTCAAAGAACAGTTGCTTCACCATTCAGAGTAAAAATATATTTTTTAATTTTTTTGAATAGTTTTTCTTTTTATTGTGTATTTATATTACTTTACTATAAAGTAAAAGTATGTGTAGAATGCATTTAAACATATTTTGAATTCATATTTTTGATATAGTGAAAAATCGAGAGGCATCATGCCAAATTGAATTATTACCATATATATATATATATATATATATATATATATATATATATATATATATATATATATATATATATATATATATATATATATATATATATATATATATATATATATATATATATAGGGACTTACCAGGGCTGGGCTTTTGCTGGGCCTGGTGCTTTGGCTGGGGTTGCCTAAAGTTTTTAAAGAGGTCAAAAGCACTGAGATGTTAGGTTAAGAAAATTAGATATAAATTTAATTGAGGTTTATTTACTTATAAGGAAGGAGTATAATAGCCAACATTTCCTTAAATTAATGATTATATGTATTTTTTCTGAAAAAAAATTTCAGAAAATTACAGATTTTGTATAATAAAAGTTTTAAAAAAAGTAAAAAAAATTTTGATTTTTTTTTTTCTGATTCGCAATAGTGATTCAACAGGTTTACCTAGGTAAGACCATATGTAAAGTTTGAAAAAATGTAGGATATAAAATTATCAATATAACCTGTATTTATACATATCATTATTTTATTGCTGTGTATCAAACTTGAAATAATGTAACTTGTAGTTACATTATTTCAAAATTATTATTTTGTTTATACTTTCAGTCACTATGGCTAAAAAATCAGCTTCAGCAGTATGGGAGTACTTTACAATATTTTAGGATAGGCTCCAAATAGCCAAATGTAACATCTTCAGTCAGAATATTAAGTAGGATCTTGTACCCCAAGTAAAAATTTTTCAACCAAATCTTTAATGGGGGTCTCAAATCAAAACACAAAGATGAACATTCACTAGCAGAAAAGGAGTTGGCAAAAGAAACAGAAAAGGAAAAAAACATATTGAAAAAAAAAAAAAAAAATCTTAATTTTAAATTTTGTGTAAAAATATTTTTTTTATTATTTAACAGCTGAAATTTTCAGGATATATGCACTTTTCCCACGAAGTTCTAAGTTGATTTTGAGCTTTTTTATGAGTCTATAACATTTTGAAAGTTATTTGGACTCAGTTGAAAAAAACAATGGATAGCGGGGTCAAACCACTGGTTCACATTAGCTGAAAATTTAACAATAATCTTAGCCTCAATTTCTTGCATTAGTGGGAACAGATTTTTTATATAATGTCTAGAAAAAGTTATAAGCACTTGATATTTTTTTTGCAAAAATTGTACCCTCTGGAGAAAAAAATTATTTAAAAAAAAAAATACCTACTAATTTGGTGATACTTAGGTGAGCATTTTTTAAAAATATATTTAAACTATAGTTATCTGAAATAAAGTAAATTGGGTAAATTTAAGCACGAAAAATGATTTTTACATTAAAATTATCAGGAACTTTAAAATATTAATATAAAATGATCTATTTGGCCCGCCCCCTACATTGCAGGGGCCTTATCACCACCACTATTTGTAAGATATATACACACATGAGCATATGTATATATATAATTGGTTTAAAAAGTAATTACAGTGAGGTGAGTTAGGTTGATTTATGACCGATTGGTTACAAAAGGAAATGAAAAGAGAAAAAAAAGTAAACTAGTTATCTAATCTACTTTGGACAGGGAGAATTAAGATCATGGTGTAGGGGAGAGAGAGTATGAGGAGTAAATCAAGCTCCTGATTGAAAAATAGAAAAATTTTGAGAGGTTTAAAGGTAAGATTCTTATAAAAATGGAAAAGGCTGTAGTAAGAGTTGATCCAGATAGAAGTATTAAATTTAGTTGAAATCACAAAAAGTTCTGGTTCCTGTTTAACTAGCTGAATAAAAGTATCCTTGGGTTTCAATCATGAGAATTTATTAAATTACTCTCTAATGGTAGGGTATCAAAATAAAAGGACCAATTGCCTTAAAGGCAATGAAACTCGACACAGCATTTATAATTACTGTGAATTCTCTTACCAAATAATAAGACCTAAAATAAAAATAATAAATAAAATGAAATTTGTTACATTTACATCAATTCTATATTTCTTATACAAAATTTATAAATATTTGTACAACTCATTTGACATTTATGATAATCCTGCATTTTTCTTTTAGCGGCTTTATCCAATTTTATTTCTCGGTTAAGAAGGTTCTCACATCTATTTGTTAATGTGTCTTTTAATTTGGTAGACAAGATCAGGCAACAAAAGCAGAAAAAGGAAGCCTACAAAGGAGTTACAATAATAAACAACCATAAACCAGAAACAACTCATATTATAATTACGATGATTAATGATAAAATTTACATATAGTAAAACAAAATTCATAATTAAGATAACATAAATGCAATATAAATATAAATTATTCACTTTGCTTGAACACTACAAAGTTTATGATAGAGATATTACAATTGCAGTATCAGTCTGTTTGATGATATGGTAAAACCAACAATAATTCCAGATTTTTAGTAACAATGATCTTTATAAATACTTTACTGTTATAAAGTCAGTTTACCTACTTTCTGTAATAGAAACCTGTAGATTAAAGTTTTCATCAAATACACTGCTACAGTACAAAATATGAAATTTAAAAAAGAAAACACCACCTAATATCCTGACTCCTCACAACAATTATAAAAAGTGGAGTAGAATATTGAAAACTTACTTTTCCATTATTTATTTCTCAGTAAAATTATTAAATCAAGCCTGAATACTATCTTAGCTGGTGGAATAGAGAGAGAGAGAAAAGGGAAAATCAGTGAAAAGTGTAGATGTTTTAAAATATTCAAAGGTTGTAGTAGGGAGGAAGGTTTAGAACAATACAAAATAATTAAGAATGAACATAACCGGTCAATATGAAAAGCAGAGAGAATGGCAGAAATTAATTTGTCAAGGAATAGCAATAAAGGCTTGAAAACAGTTTTTTTTAGCTTTTGTAAATTTAAAAGTAAAGATAAGAAAATTGGCCCAAGTAAAATTGATGAGAATTTAGTATGTTCTTATAAGGAATTGGTTAATATTTTCAATGTTTATTTTACGTTAGTGTTTACTGAGGAAAGATTGGATAACAGTTTAGAGACTAATAGCTCTAGTATACATGTAATAAATAGGTGTACAGCATTTGAAATTGAGTTAAATGAAATTAAATCTTTACTAGAACATAGACCCAAATAAGGCAGTTTGTCCCGATGGTGTATATGGTAGAATTCCAAAGAAGGAGAGTAGCAGTATTGCAAAGACATTGTATTTGATTTTTAAACAATCTACTGCTTTTGGAGAGGTACCTGAGTACTGGAAAATGGCATATGTGTTGGCTATTTATAAGAAAAGCAGTAAAAAAGATCTAGAAAACTATAGGTAAGTTAGCTTAACTCTTCTGGTTGTAAAAGTTACTGAAAAGTCATATAGAGAAACATTTGGATGATAACAAGATACTGCATAACTCCCAGCATGGCTTTAGAAAGGGTAGATCATATCAGAGTAACCTTCCAGAATTTAGGGAATATATTACTGAATGTGTAGATAGGGGTTGTCCAGTTGATGTTATATATTTAGGCTTTAGCAAAGCTTTTGATAAGTTACCCCATGTAAGTCTGATGCAAAAGTTGTCACAGTGTGGTATAAGGGGAATGGTGTGCAATTGGATTAAAGAGTTGTTGAAGAACAGAAGGCAGTGTGTGCTACTGAATGGAAATAAGTCATTATAGGAAACAGTGAAGAGTGGGGTCCCACATGGTTCTGTGCTGGACCACTATTGTTCCTCATATATATAAATGATTTAGACAAAAGTCTTTAATGTCTTTAATGTAAGGTTTCTAAGTTACAGATGACACTATGAACCGACCGGGGCCCCGGTCAACCCCGGCCCCGGCCAAAAATCAGGGAAAACTGGGGTTGCCGGCCGGGGTTAAAATGGCATATTATACTTAAATTTTTTATTTTTTTTTAATTTTCAGCCGATTCTGCTGAAACTTTCAGTTATATAGATTTTTTCCCGGGAAGAAAAGTCCATTTCTAGCGTTTTTCCGAGTCTATTACGGTTAAAAGTTAATTTTTTTATATTTTTGAAATTTTACCCTTTTTTAATTGAATGGCGGTGCCAAACTACTTTTTAGAATGAGCTGAAAATTGGACTATTTATTCAAAATTAAATGGGATACAAAAGTCTTTTAGACTTTTGTTCCCAGAGTTATAGGAAAAATTTTATAAGCCAAAAATTGACCTACTATAGAAAAAAAAAATTTTTGAACTAAAAAAATCCACCTTTTCAGACAAAATTTAAAAAAAAAAAATACAACTATGACACTTCCTAATTTTTGGTGTGTATAGAGGAGGGGTGGGGCTACAAATTCCTCTATGTACTTTATTCGATGACATTCGTTGGTTTTGAGATATAGCCTTCAAAAAGGTCTATTTTTGGCCAAATTTCAAAAATTCCCAAAGTTTGAGAGGCTATATCTCGCTTCAAACAAAGAGCATTTAAATATGCACTAAATAAATATTGTTGCCCTGCCCTCTTCTAAACAATATTCACAAATAAAAAAAAATAGTAGGTAGCGTTTTTTATAAATAATTTTTTCCTCCAGAAGGGTACGATTTTTGCAATTTTTTTTTCAAGTGCTTATATAACTTTTTTCTAGACGTGATATCAAAAACCTATTCCCACCAATGCAAGAAATTGGGGCAAAGTTATTCAGCTTAATTTTCAGCTCATGTGGACCAGTGGTTTGATCCAGTTATTCATTTTTTTCAACTTTGGGTCCAAATAAGTTTCAAACCGTTATAGACTCAAAAAAATGCTCAAAATCAACTCAGAACTTCGTGAAAAAATTCACATACTTTGAAAATTTCAGCTCAATCAGTCAAATAATAAAAAAAAATTTTTTTTAAACAAAATATAAGAAAATTAAGATTTTTTTTTTCTTTTCTGTTTCTTTTGACCGCTCCTTTTCTGCTAGTGAATGTTCATCTTTGTGTTTTGATTTTAGATACTCCAAAAAGATTTGGTTGAAATTTTTTTACTTGTAGCACCCGGAGGTTCTCTTCTAATTTTCTGACTGCAGATGTTAACATTTAGCTATTTCGAGCCTATCCTGAAACATTGTAAAGTATTCAAATACTGCAGAAGCTGATCTTTTAGCCATATTGACTGAAAGTATAAACAAAATAATAATTTTTAAATAATGCAGCTAAATGATACAAGTTTGATACATGGCAATAAAATAACAATGATATGTATAAATACAGGTTAAATTGATAATTTTATATCTTACATTTTTTCAAACTTTACCTTAGGGTCTTACTTAAGTAAACCTGTTGAATCACTATTATGAATTAGAATATTTTTTTTTTAATTTTTTTTTTTTTTTTTTTTTTTTTTTTTTTTTTTTTTAATTTTTTTTTTTTTTTTGGAGAAAAATGCATATAATCATTAATTTAAGTGAATGTTGGCTATTCTACTCCTTCCTTACAATTAAATAAACCTTATATCTAATTTTCTTAACCTTAAATTTCAGTGCTTTTGACCTCTTTACAAATTTTAGGAAACCCCGGCCAGAACCCCGGCCCCGGCCCCGGCCAAATTCCAACCCCGGTCGGTCCCTAGATGACACCAAAGTGGTTTCCCCAGTAAGGAATAATGATGAATGTATATCGCTTCAAGTTGATCTAGATAGACTCCTTGGATGGGCAGATAAGTGGCAAATGAATTTTAATAGTAAAAAGGTAAAGTTCTTCTTGTAGGTTACTCAAATAAAAGATTTAATTATGAAATGAATGGGGATTTGCTTGAAACTGTGGACCAAGAAAAAGAGAAATGTGTGATTATTAGCAGTAATCTACAAGTGGGTGATCAGTGTTTGGAAGCAAGGAATAGAGCTAGTAAGATGTTGAGTATAATAAATCGCAATGTAGTTTACAAGAGCAAAGAGGCTATAAGCAAGCTAAATAATAGCTATGTTAAACCAGTATTAAAATATTGTGCACAAGTTTGGGCTCCACATTTAAGAAAAAACATACATATGCTGGAGAGAGTACAACATCGAGCAACAAGGATGATTTCTGGCTTCGAGAGTAAGAGGTATGAGGAGAGGTTGAAGGATTTCTCAAGAGAGGATATGATACAAATATTTGCATCTGACAGTAATACAGAGATTGAAAAATACTTTATAGTTGATCATGGAAGAGAAACTAGAGGACATGATAAGAAAATTAAAAAGAAGCCATGCCATCTCGATCTAAGAAAATACTCTTTCAGTAATAGGGTTGTTAATTTTTGGAATGACTTGCCACTGTTGATTGATTCTCTTGCAGCATTTAAGAGGGGGCTAGATAGATATATGGATGGTTTAAGTATCTTATAGTATAACTTGACAAAGCCAAATTGGTGGGTATATATAAATTTTTAGACCAGCTTGTGACTAAGCTTAGTCACAACTGGTCTAAAATTCATATATATAGACCATTTTGTGACTAAGCTTAGTTACAAGCTGGTCTATATATAAATTTTTAGAACAGCTTTTGACTAAGCTTATGAATTTTAGACCAGCTTGTGACTAAGCCTAACTTTCCATTTTGTAGTGGGTGTTAGTTGTTCATTGCATGTTGCATGTGTAATTAGTTTTAAAATAATGTCATTAGTTAGTAATAAATATATGTAGGGGCTTAGTTTTATTTTTATCTTACTTTGCATGAATGAACTGATAACTAGGGATAGTATATACCTAGTCTTTGTGGCATGTATGAGTATTACCATTATTATTATTATTAGTTTTGACTAGGACAGTCTCGATAGGCCCATGTGGCTGCTAACTGTCTCTATTTTTCTAATGTTCTAAAGGAACAGAGGAAGTCTACAACCTCCTACCTCCTTTAGTCCTTAGGAAATGAAAGTTACATCTTACAAAAACCCATTATGAAAGAGAGAAATGGTGAGATTTGAGGAAAAATAAAAATAATTGTTTGGGGTCCAGTACCTCTGTAGCATATTATTATATTGTATTATACTACTATTAGTCTATTACTGCATGATATTGACAGTTTTGTTAAAAAAAAATAAAAAAAAAAAAAATAAAAAATAAACATTGCTCACTAAAAAACAGGACTAATGTTTTTTTAAAATAAAATTAGGAAATTATACCGTTTTAATAGCTAATAACTAAATTCTACAAGCTACTGTATAGTCTGTGTAAAAGTGTCAACTTGTCAAGTCATATTATTGTTTAATCACCTAAATATAATATTAGCTTTATATAATATTAGAATTTTATTACTTAATCAGCTAATTTTCATTATCTAATTCAATATAGCAGACTTGCAGTAAACTAAATACCTCAATGTAATTATAGTGTCTAAATTTGAAAAGTAAAAGTTGCTCTAATTTTATTATTGAAGTTTTCCACACAGTTTTTCCAAGTATTACTGACAACCTTTTTCCCAGGAAAAACAAAGGTGGTAAAAACGATCCTTGCAAACGCTGGTCAGAGTAGTACCATTTATTTACTTTACTTTAGGTGGAGTAAGAGTCTCAGATGCAAAATTTTGTAGCTGCTTCACAAGCCTGATTAAAATTCAGACTTTGTTCATGTCATATTTTTTAGTTCATTTTAGAAAATTAATTGAATGAAGTATTTTTAATTGTGCTATTTTACTTTTATATTATATCCTATTTTAAAATGTTTTTCAGCTGGTAATAATGAGTAAAAGAGATATATGTCCAGATTGCAAAGGAAAATCAAATGTATATTATTGTCCAGAATGCATCCAAAAAGGCAATTTCTATCATTCAGGGAAGATTCCAGAAAGGTAAATATTAAAAAAGCAACTTTAGGTTTATTCTAGCATTATAATTTAAACTTAAAAAAAGGTACCATATTTGATAAACCTGTGCCAAATTTAGAACTTAAAACAATTCAAAATATTACATTTTGAGAATACTGCATCCATTGTTGTTAACATTTAGTGACAAAAAAAAAAAATAAATAAAAAAATTAAATTAAATGATTAAAATAGCTTTTTTTATATACTATTTTTTGAGTTTGTTTATTGCAGAGCATTTAAATAAGAACATAATTTAAATGTAGTAGTTTAAAATTAACAACATATTAATGTAGCAGTAGATGTAAATGTGAAATATTTATATAAAAAACTAGCGATGATTTCATTAATGTTGGAGTTCAGTAATGGAACATGAGTATGGATAAAGAATTATCTCATTTTGGGTTTGTGAAGTTCACCTGTATATACTTTGCATATAAATATTAGCTAAGTTTGTTGATATCATTAAAGGATGGCTAAGGCAACTTACCTAGATGTTGAGAGCAATTTGGAGTAGGTTTGATTTAGGGTTGGATACTATTTTATTGATTTTTATTATTTGTGCAATAACAGCAAAATGTGATTAATCGTTATTCATATTTGTTGTTTTTTTATTGAACTCTCTTAAATAGAATCATATTTGTGATTGAAGTGGTAGCAGTTTTTTTTTTTTTTTTTTAAATGGGGTTAACTATATATTTATTTCATGATAGACCTTAAGAATACAAAAAAAAATTATGATTGAAAAAAATACCACATGGTCTGTAAATAAGGCTGCCTCAGTGAAATTTTTTTTTACTACTTATTTACTTTGAATTCTGTCATATATTTAAATTATCATCATTCAAAGAAGTGACAGAATTCCCTTATTCATAATGAACATTTAAAAATAAAATAAAAAATAAAAGTTCACATCTCACAGGCATTGTATGTACTCTTTGAGGAGAGGAAGTTTAAACTTACTATAAGATAGTAAGTAAATACCTAGGATCGCCAGTGGGATTGAACCAGTTCCCTAAGCAAGTGAGTCAATCACTCTATGTTTGTGCCACAATAGATGACAATAATCTGTTGAAAACATTTAATTTTACATAAAAGCATTTAAAATACAATTTAATAAACAAAATTATATGCAAATATGTCATCTAAGTAAATCACTTATACCAAAATAATCATAAAAAAAGTCAACCAATAAGTGTTTAGAGATTAAAAGGGAAGTTCATGAACCTTTGTACTAGTCTGATATCAGGTTAGTTTATAAAATATGCTGAATATCCAAATGATCTTTTAATCATATAATACCTTGTGATTATATAACTGATCTTACTTCTTCTTAAAGGTTAAATGTGAGCTATTTTCAATCGGATTCTCCAGTAAGCAGTAGTCATTCAAAATATTTGCCTTTCTTTGTTAAAAAAAAAATTTCTAACATCTAGATGGTATGCTTTCTTTATTTTTTATTTTGACCCCTGGTTGGCATATTGTGACCTGATGAAAGAATTTATTCCAAATTTTCAATTATATGTTGTCAACTAGGGAAGAAATTTTATGTCTAAAACGTATAGACTTCAAGAAATTTTTCTTCAGAAAACCCCACCACCAGTTTCAATTCTTTTTAAATCTGAAAATCATTCTCCTGTTTCTCTACTCTGCTGTCTCCAGTATGCCATTGCCTCTCCTTAGATATGGAGCCCAAACTTGTGCACAGTATTCAATTAATGATCTAATTTAACTGTTAAAACGTTTACTGATTACCTTTTTGCTTTTATAACTATTACATAACTATCATTTTTTATTATTCATAATTTTTTATTAACAATTCCTCAATTTGAGACACTGCTCAAGCATTTATAAATTCTTTCTGATCATTACACCCAAAAAGGGAAAAAAAAAAATTTGTTTTGCCACATATTCATTCATATTTGTTGTTTTTTTATTGAACTCTCTTAATTTCATTTCGTAATTAAAATTTTTATTAGAATAACTCATTTCATGAAGAATCTTTCATTTATTATTATTAAAATTGACCAATGGTCCTCTCTACCATTTCCATTTCTGTTAAACTTTGGTAATTTGGTGCCTAACTAATTTCTAAAGTCTTCAGAAGCAAATTCTATTTTTAAACTACTTGTATCATATAGGGCTCATTTTCTAATTTCTTCTAACATGTTAGTCATCATCTTCTAAAATCTAAAATCATAGACTTTCTTCAAATTTGAAAATTTAATTAATAAATATCAATTGATTAACTAGACAAATTCAAATTTTCTTGAAATAATATTCTGACATTTATTTTTAATTTTATTTTTATGCTATTAAACTTATGGTACTGTTTCACTCAACAGAGAGAGTCCTAAAAGATTAGGTCACTGGACCTTGATTTTCATTTTTTTTGTAATTGAGCAAAGTGTTATCATATTTTAACTGTAATAGCTATTCATGTAGCAATCCAGGGAAGGACTGCAGGTTATATGTATTATTGAAAGAGAATTACAAGTTAAATATGTTTAAATTTTTAAAAGTTATTTTTAATAATAATAATAATAATAATAATAATAATAATAATAATAATAATAATAAAGGTTGTAAAATAAAACTTAGCATGTAAACAAGGGCAGATTTTATTATTTGTTATATTGCTAAGGAAAACGGAATTAAGTGTTTAATATATATATATATATATATATATATATATATATATATATATATATATATATATATATATATATATATATATATATATATATATATATATATATATATATATATATATATATATATATATATATATTTTATAAACTTTTTTATTAAACATTAAAAAAAAAAGAAAATAAGAAAGAAAAGCAGCAGTTAAAAGGATTGGTTAAAACGTCTATGTTACGAAATCCACTCAATTTACTCCTCAGGATGAGAAACTGAAATCTGAATTATTGAGTTGATACCTTCAGATTCTCGTCCTGAAGAGGAATCGAGAGGAGGATTTCACAACTTAGACGTTTTAACTTCTCTATTTAATTGAACTGTTGTTTTACCCTTTTCTAGCCTTGTTTTTTGTATCTCATTGTACTGTTACTATTTAATGTTTTAATAAAAAAAATTTCAAAAAGTTGTTATATATATAGAACACAAGTGGATTAGTGTTCTTTAAACTTATACTATATATATATATATATATATATATATATATATATATATATATATATATATATATATATATATATATATATATATATATATATATATATATATATATATATATATATATATATATATTTCCATCAAGTCTTGAACATAATTGATGATGATTAAAAAGTAAAAAAAATTTTTGGTTTCCGCCTGTATTTTGCTCATTATGTTTGTACTTCCTACTCTTTAATAAGTGTTCAGGGCATTGACTTTCCTTTTTCTGATTTTTTGAATAAGCATTTTCAAAGCTTAATTTTTTTTTTTTTTTAAATAAATTGTTTAAAAGTGACCAAATTGTTACAGCGTGACACCTCATAATGTTACTCATATTTTGGATTGTTTTAAATTACTTTCTCAATTTTGTCAATTTTTTTTTTTTCATTCTTTTTCATTTGAGTTTTTTACTTTTGTCAACATTTTTCAAAATGAAGGTTAAAACAAACTTCTGACATTGACTGCCACTTGTCTTGGTCACTTTAACTATTGTCCGTTTCTCCTTATAAAGAGACTAGAATTTCTGATTTATTAATCTGTGTGAAGATAGTTCACATTTAATATTTGAAATTGTATTCATTAAAATTTTTCATTGGAACAAATATTGAAGTATCACAAACTGCCCTTAAATAATATTATGGTATAAGAAAATGGTAAAAAAAGTATAATAATAATAATAATAATAATAATAATAATAATAATAATAATAATAATAATAATTTTATTGTATTGGTAACTTAAATGGTAACGTAAAATTATCTTTTAAAGCTTCAAAACTTTATAAATGAGAATCACCTTAATACCCATCGCTTCTGATGAACAATACTCCGTTGTGTTGTGTCGAAATGTAATGTTATGACTTAATGCCCTACGTGTTTTATAACTTTTTATATGTTTTTTACTCCGTGTTTTTGAGGTCGAGATATTTGGCTTGTCATTCCTTCAAATAATATAATTTTAATTGCACTAAATTTTTGTAAATTTCATAAGGATTTTCTTTTGCATCTTCCTCTTAAGCATATTGGGTTACCAAAATTATAAAAATATGCGTAGTTTCTTGTACATGACCCCATAAACATGTAAGACCTTGGTCCATCACATTCTCTAACACAGGAGCGTCTATAGCTTACATGACATGGGGAAGCTCTTTTCACAAGTCTGGGAACAATTGAGTTCGGTACCTGATCTAGACAGAACGGTTTTGCCAATGTTGGTTCTATTAGTAAGTAACTGTTCCCTTTACAAGGTTCTTTTTTACCAATATCATAACAT
>SEYY01007228.1:27500-32624 GCA_009176605.1 Armadillidium nasatum
ATCCGCATTGCATTATGAAACCACATTCCGCACATTGACGAATCTGCAAATCTGATCCGAAAATATGACTGATCCATCACTAATATATATATATATATATATATATATATATATAATATATATATATATATATATATATATATATATATATATATATATATATATATATATATATATATATATATATATATATATATATATATTTTGTAAAAGTTCAGTTTCTCAACTTTTGCGTTCTTTTAATATATCATGTTATTACTTTATGTTTGTGAATGAATATTTAAATAGTAATAGTTTTTAATTCATTCACAAATATCGAGCTTCAACACTTATTTTATCTTAATTGATAAATTTATTTGATATCATTTTATTAATGATTTTTAAGTAAATATAAATTGTGAAATTATAATAATTCGTAAACACTTTAATTCCCATTATAAAAGAGCGGGTTAAAGTCTGAATAAAGGTCAGTCAGTCAAGATAAATAGCTCAAGATTGAAGATATCTCCGAAACTAGAAGATTTAGGAAGAATCAGCTACGAGAAGGAACTACATGGATAAAATCTCTAGCCATAAAGGTGGAGGTAAATTTTTGTTGCAATAAAATAAAAGGAGGAAATTTATTATTTCATATTTTCAAACATCGATCATAGGCGAAGATTGGTAATGTATATTTTCTTCATATTTCGCATAAATGAAGTTAAATCGTTTGAAATCGACGTGAATGAATTCCTTCTTTCGATTTACATCATATGTGCATCCTGTCGTTTCTTTTTCATCCCTCCTCTTCAGCACGGCTTTAATTTTAACGTAGAGACGTTATATTATTTGTATAATTGTATTTGAAATCCATCATGAAACTTTCGAAAAATTAAAAGACCTTCTTTGTACATCACCTATTCTAATTCACCCAAATTTCAACGAATCTTTTAAACTACATACAGATGTTAGTGACGTAGCGATTGGAGCTGTTTTAACCCAAGAAAAAGACGATATCGATAGACCTATAGCATATTTTTCCAGAAAATTATCTCCACAAGAACAAAGACACAGTGTTACCGAAAGAGAAGCTCTTGCTACTGTAAAATCCGTAAAGCATTTTAATTATTATTTATATGATCATAAGTTCACAATCTTAACAGATCATCAACCGTTAAAATATCTATTTAAATTTAAAGCATCTACACCGAGAATGGCTTGTTGGGCTTTGATTATTAACATAATTCAACTTCGATATTAAATTTAAAGTAGGACGCGAACATGTAGTTCCTGACGCTTTAAGTAGAAGTGTGAATCAAATTAATAATACAAGAGAACTAGATCCATCTATCGATTTAAGTGCTGAAAATGTTAGAAGAGAACAACTAAAAGATATTGAATGGCGAAAGATCATAAATTATTTTGAAAAAAATAACTTAGAAGGAATATCTAGAGATATCGACTTGAAAAGATTTACAATGGAAAATAATTGTTTGTATTTCATTAACGAAAATAAACATCAGAGAGAATTTTCTGAAGTATTAGTAATCCCAAGATCTCTAAAATCAGTAGCTCTGTATATAGCCCATAATTCAAACTTAAACTTCCATGCGAGTTTTATAAAAACTCTACATAGAGCAGAAACATTATTTTATTGGCCAACTATGGTGCAAGATATAAAAGACTATTGTAAAGAATGTCTAACGTGTCAAAAGCTTTCCACCATATAATAGTATTAGAGCTCCTATACAGATGTCAAACACCCCTTTATCACCCGGTGTGTCTCTAGGAATAGATCTCATAGGACCTCTCCCTATATCGGATAATGGAAATAAATATATCTTCTCTATTATCGACCACTTTTCAAGATATTTACAAACATATCCAATATCTAATATAAAGAAAGAAACGATAGTTGATTGTTTATTGGATTATATTACAAAATTCTCAGCCCCTCTAAATATTACAGTTGATAATGGATCCCAATTCCATTCGGGACTCTTTAAAGAAGTTTGCAGTTTCTATAAGACTAAAGTGCATTATACAACAGCATTCCATCCGCAAAGTAATGGAATGGTAGAAAGATCGCACAGAAGCATAAAATCTGCTCTTGCTTCAGCTTTAGAATTCTCATCTGTACACGATTGGGAAAATTATCTATCTTTCGTCACTTTAGCACTGAATACTTCTTACCATTCAGCTGTAAATGAAATCCCATTTTTCTTATTCTTTGGTCGAGATGCTATATTACCTTTATCAGATATAATTAAGAAAGGAAAAACCTATGATTATATCGGAGCTAATGTAAAGGAAGAATTAAATCATAAAATGTATAATTGAGATAATAGTATAATTTTGCCTGTTGATGACTATGGCTTTGTATATATAAAAAAACAATGTACTAAATATGAAAATAATTCTTTACCTATACTTAAATAAATTACATGTTTCCTGTACGTATATTTGAAAAATTTTGTACTGTTTGTATTTAAGTGCAGAGGTCTGTCTGTACTAGGACTCAAGCTTTTATATATATATATATATATATATATATATATATATATATATATATATATATATATATATATATATATTATAATATATATATATATATATATATATTTATTTTTTATTTATTTTCTCCTCTGGTGGGCAAAGCCCAGAGGCCTACCAATGTTCCACCAGAGTTGGGAGAAAAGTCGGAAACATGGTCAAATTAAAGGCCGACATGTCCTGATACACGGCGTTTAAAGGTGCAAGTCATAGGAAGTTGGGAAAATAGATGAAGGAAGTGTGTTCCAGACTTTACCAGTAGAGTACATGTAAGATTGAGCATAGCGGTTAAGTCTGGGGTCATAGAGTTGGACAGAGAAAGGATGAGACTGTGTAGAAAGACGAGTCGCACGAACCCTTCTTAATGGAGGAGGTATGCGACGAGAGTGTTCAGAAGAGCAGTGTCCATTGTAATAGTGATAGTATAGAGAGAGTGACGCAACATTTCGACGGGCAGAAAGAGATTGGAGTGAATTAGTGAGAGCAGGAGAATTGATAAGGCGAAAAGCTCTAGACTCCTCCTTTTCCAGGAGAGCTGTGTGTGTGGAACCACCCCAGATGTGTGACGCATACTCCATACAGGGGCGAACAACACCCCTATACAGAGCAAGCAACTGGGGTGGTGTGAAGAAATATTGAAGGCGCCTCAGAACACCCAACCTCTTAGAAGCTTGTTTAGAAAGAGAGGTAATGTGATCTTTTCAAGAAAGATCACGAGAAAAAGAAACACCGAGAATATTAAGGAGACATGAAGGTTTGAGTTGCGTGTTTTCGAAGAAGGTATCGTAGTTGTGTGGAAGATTGTGTCGAGTAGAGAGATGGAGGAATTGAGTTTTTGAGGCATTGAAATGAGAAGATAGATCAGAGGTTAGTTGCTCCAAGGCCACCCTCCTTGCCTCTATTAACTGTTGCTGGGAGGGGCGTCTTTCAAAATGAAAAGAGTAATGAAGGGTGGAGTCATCAGCATAGGAGTGGATAGGAGATGAAGTGATAGAGAGAAGGTCATTAATGAAAAGCAGAAAAAGTGTTGGGGATAGGACAGATCCTTGAGGAACACCACTATTAATAGATTTATAGGATGAACGGTGGCCGTCTACAACAGCTGCTATAGAACGACCGGAAAGGAAATCAGAGAGAAGGATAGATTCCGAAAGAGGGAAGTTTAGAAATCAAAGCTTTGTACCAGACTCTATCGAAAGCTTTCGATATGTCCAGCGCCACAGCAAAAGATTCACCGAAATGCCGAAGAACGGAGGACCAAGAGTCAGAGAGAAGGGAAAGAAGATCACCAGTAGAGCGTTTCTTTCGAAAGCTATACTGGCGATCTGAGATAAGATTAGAAGAATTGAGATGTTTCCAAATCTTCCTGTTAAGGATAGATTCGAAAACTTTAGAAAGAACGGAGGTTAAAGAAATAGGACGATAGTTATATATATATATATATATATATATATTATATATATATATATATATATATATATATATATATATATATATATATATATATATATATATATATATATATATATATATATTGATGGGAAGATTAATAGTCTTATTTTTCTTAATCGTCATCGTCAGATTCTTGCCGACTAATTTGCATATATGTCTTATAAATATCTCTGCCCCACCCTCTTCTATTGAGAGTGTAAGTCTGTTTAGTAGTGGGGGACAAATATACTCTCCCAAGACGAAATCGAATTACCTCAAGGAACTAGAGAAAAGATTGTTCTACATTAAAATTGAAGAGCTATAAATTTAAAGTACTAGAATTTTGCATGTCTATCCATGTTCTTGTATATTAAAAATTTTAAAATCAATGCTCTGAAGATACTACAAGGTATCACACTCACTCTCGGACAGAAATGCGTTTATACATACCGTATATCAAAGTAGTGGTCACAAGGTAATAAAATTTGCCACGAACAAACCTTAATGTGTGAGAATCATGCTGACATTACAATAGTGTTGGAAGTAATCTCCATTGGTATCAAGGTAGCCTGGACACGCTTTCCCTGTTACTGAAGCTTGCCGCCAACGCATTGGAAGTCACAGCGTCATTTGCATACCTAATGTAGTCTTTTAGTTGTATGCATATATATGCTTATAAATATCTCTGCTTAATTAGGAAGAAAAGCGGAGATGTAAAGTCAATCGATCTTGGTGGCCAAAGTCCCTTTGGAATGACCCGATCTTCACGGAAGGACATAATTTCGTACACGAACGACTGTAGCGCGACCTCTCATGATTCCACCTAGCTTCTCATACACCAAGGTTTGGGTTCGCAGCAAATTTTATTAACTTATAACCAGTACCTTGATATTTATAAGCGCATATCTGAGGCCGAGAGCGAGTGGTACACCTTTTATTATATTATGTATTAAAATGGTATGTTTACATACTTGAATAAAGAATAAAAGTCAGTTTAGTTCTTCCTCATTATAATATTGTTAAATCTATTAAATAATGGAAACTTTTAAAATACTTTTTTTTTACTTTGTCATCGTCAAAAGAATTTTAATCGTCCCATCATTAATATATATATATATATAATATATATATATATATATATATATATATATATATATATAT
>SEYY01007230.1:5000-7500 GCA_009176605.1 Armadillidium nasatum
TCTTGAAGTAAAAGAAGGAGTTAGAAGTGCAGTTTAGAAGATCGTTAATTAAAAGTAAGAATAGTGTTGGAGATTAAAACGGAATCCTGAGGAACACCACAATTGACAGAAAAGGAGGAAGAGGTCGCTCCATCTGCAAGTGCCGAAATTGGACGATCTGTGAGAAAACCAGACAAGAGTAAGCAAAGGTAAGGAGGAAATCCAAAGGAAGGGAGCCTGGAGAGCAGAGACTCATGCCACACCCTGTCAAAGGCCTTGGATATGTCAAGCGCCACAACTCATGACTCCCCAAAGTCCCCAAGGGCAGAAGACCATAAATCAGTGAGATAGGAAAGTATGTAATCAGTTGACCTCGAACGTCGAAAACCATACCGATAGTCTGAGATAAGAGAATGAGACTCCAAATGATCCAGGAAAAGAGAGTTGAGGAGATTTTCAAAAATTTTTGACAGCAGAGACAGAAGCGCTCCCAGAGCCAAAGCAGTATTCATTGAAATGGTAGTTAGCAAAGAAGCGACGCATTGAACCCAATTAGCCTGATTGAAGCGTCAGAAAGTACTCTTAGTGTATGGTGGAGCCGTTGGAGAGAAGGCATTATTATCAAGAGATATAAGAATTATGGTCAGAGTTACCGATAGGAGGAAAAATGATGAAAATATTCTCGGAAGGAGTAGTGGTGAAGCATAAGGGAAGGATCCATTGTTGAAATAATTTTTTTTCATCCGATTCTCCTGAAAATTTCAGTATAGATAGCTTTTTCCCGACGAAAAAACTCCATTCCTAACGTTTTTACGAGAGATTTAAAGTTTAGGGGTAATTTTTGAAATTTAAGGTATGTTTAAATCTACGGTGAAGCCCCATAAAAAATTTTTTGATCTCAAACTTGGTGTGTATATTTCAAAATCTATTGGCTACAAAAACTTGTTACTGAGTTTTGATGTGTGCATAACAGAAAACAGGTTATATGCCCTTACTTGACCAGGTGTCGAAATTTTTTTTTTCCAATTTTGAAAAATTCACACATTCGGACAAAAAAATTAAAAAAAAAAAATATGGGTTGGACGTCTTTGAAAATTGGATATTGTTTAAAGGAGGGATAGATCTAAAACTTTTATTTAAAACACTTTTAAAATCTATTTGTCTGATTCGAGATACAGCTTATCGAAAATGGCCGAATTTTCGACGAAATTTCAAATTTTTCAAATTTTGAGAGGCTGTATCTCAAATCAAACAATTAGTTTTTAAAAGTGTCCTAAATAAAAGTTTAGATCCATCCCTCCTCTAAACAATTTCCAATTTTAAAAAAAATTAGAAACATCAATTTTTTTTAATAAATTTTTTCTCCGGAAGGGTATGTTTTTTTCAATTTTTTTTTCAAAAAAAAATTTGAACTTCTATAATCATAAACTATCAGTACTTTTCCCAAATGTTTTGTTTCTAATTTGTAGAAATTGGGGCTAAGAATGTACAGGGGAGTTTTTTGGATCATTTCTGACCACTATTTACCACTTCTATTTAATCTCTTTTTGAATTTTGACCCCCTATAACTGCTAAACCGTTAGAAACTCAGAAAAACGTCAGAAATCGACTGTTTTCAGCGGGGAAAAATGCATATACATTGTAAATTTCAGCTCAATAGCTCAAATAATAAAAAAAAAGTCTAAACATTGGATCTTTCCCATAAATCAAGTGTGCTCAAGAACTTGCCAAGACGATCTGAAAATATGTGTTCCTTAATCTACTGCTAAAGATCGCTGAAAATGCTGAATGTTTTGTCCTCCTTGTCACCTGTATCAGTATGAGAGGAACCCAACCACTCAGTGGGATAGAGGATTTCAGCGTTTGGATAAGATGAAATAACAGCCTCTGGAGAATTAGTAAGATATTGAAAAGAACTGCAAAATCTGTTCCATTAGGTGAGCAGTAGCAGAAACACAAGATAATTGTTATAGTAGGTAAACAGATTTTAATTAAGCCACAAAACATAGAAATTAGGAGATAAAAGGTTTACGAGACGTATCGCAAGTGTGTTAAGGCTAATATAGGCACGGACTTCACCTTTTAGTTGGAAATTGTGAAAAAAGTTGTAGTTAGAGACATTAAAGTTGTTAGTGAAAGAATCCCTCTCCTGCTGGGTCTCAGACAGAAGCAAAAGGTTAGAACAAGAGTTATATATATATATATATATATATATATATATATATATATATATATATATATATATATATATATATATATATATATATATATATATATATATATATATATATTATTATCTAATTTGACCATGTTCCAGACTTTCTCCCTAGCTCTGGTGGAATATTGGTAGGCCTCTGGCTTTGCTCACCAGAGGTGAAATATAATATATATATATATATATATATATATATAATATATATATATATATATATATATATATATATATATATATATATATATATATATATATATATATCAAGGTATGAACTTTTAATCGATAAAACGTCATTCGGCTTCTACT
>SEYY01007231.1:0-2500 GCA_009176605.1 Armadillidium nasatum
AGTAGTAGTAGCAGTGGTAATATTTACTTATCAAAAAACGTTTTTATAATTTTTTACCAGTGCGTGGCTACACTACTGAGAATATTTTCAAGGCTTGGGGAACGTATTCTCTTGAAGACGCTTACGCAGCAGCGTCATATGAAGCGGGTCTTAAAGCCATTTATGACGAAAAAGATAAATATCACCCTGAAGATATCAAATCGGCGATGTAAGTTGGAAGAATTTTTTTTTCTATATAAAGTTTAAATTAAATTATTTAATTAAAAAAAAAAAAAAAAAAAAATAAAAAAAAATAATTGAATTTTTTTTTTTAAAGTTAATTAAGTCTTTTAAATACAATGTGAAGTTCTTAAGGTACTAGTAGAAATCTTAAATACTAGCTTTTCTTTGAAATATTACCTGGTCTTTAAAATACAAGCTGGTTTTTTAAAAGACTAGCTGAAGTTTTAAATACTAGCAGAAGTTTTTTAAATACTAGCTGGTCTTTAAAACACTAGCTGAAGTCTTTCAAACACTATCTGGTCATAAAAATACTAGATGAGGTTTTTTTTTAAATACTAGATGATCTCTTTAAAATACTAGTTGATGTCTTAAATACTAGCAGAAGTCTTTTAAATATTAGCTAGGCTTTAAAATACTAGTTGTAGTCTTTTAAATATTACTAGGACTTTAAAATACTAGCTGAAGATTTAAATACTAACTGAAGTTTTTTTAAACACTAGCTGGTCTTTAAAACACTAGCTGAAGTTTTTTTTAAATACTAACTGAAGTCTTTAAGATACTAGCTGTAGTCTAAAATACTAGCAGAAATCTTTAAAATATTAGTTGGACTTTAAAATACTAGCTGAAACTGGTCTTTACAATACTATCTGAAGTGTTTTTTTTTTTAAATATTAGCCGAAGACTTTAAAATACTAACAGAAATTTTAAATACTAGCACAAGTCTTTTTACATATAAAATGAACTTTAAAATACTAGCTGAAGTTTTTTAAATACTAGCTGATTGCCGATTTATGTTTATCCAAAATTTACTAAAAGTTTGTATATATATATAATATATTATATATATATATATATATATATATATATATATATATATATTATATATATATATAAATATATATATATATTATATAATTATATATATATATATATTATATTATTTATAATTTATATAGTATATAATATATAAATAACCATTATCTAGCAGACATAAGTAAGCAAAAAGAAGGAGGAAACCCAGAGGAAGGGAGCTTGGAGAGTAGTGACGCATGCCCCACCCGGTCAAAAGCCTTGAAAAATGTAAATTGCCACAACATATTTTAATTTATTATATATATAAATTTTAATTTATTCATTTATTTATTTTATTTTCTAGATACAAAACGAACAGACTAGGAACTAAATCAAGCGACTACGGTCATTTTCAAGTCCTCATGGCGTCCAGATCAAGAAGACTTGGATGTGCGAAAGCTGCTTTCCCTTGTAATATAGACCCATGTAGAAAAGGGGAAAGAATGGGCCTCTTTTCTTGTTTGTATTACCCTGGTGGAACGTATGAAGGGCACCCTGTTTATCTAAGCGGGACGCCATGCAGCAAGTGCGAAGGTGAAAATAGAAAATGTTCAACCAAGTACCCTGGGCTTTGCTGTAAGTATATATATATATATATATATTATATATATATATATATATATATAATTATATATATATATATATATAATATATATAATATATATATATATATATATATATATATATATATATATGCTAAAGAGATAAATTCTGTTTAACTGGGGGCCTTAATTATCCCCTTTCCTTCAATAGCTCCCTTGCTCCCGCCTATTTTCCCATTCTCTTCTTTCTAATAGAAGAAGAGAGAATAGTCAAATAATAAACATAAATTTATGTAAAAAAAAAAAATTCACGCTTTCTCCATACAAACGATTCTTAGGGGTTAAGAAAAACCCACAAAGGGTTAGAGGTTCCACCGCTGCCCCGAGAGGGGTCCACGTGCTGAAACTTCCCTCGGACGCCCCAAGACGTGAGTCCTGTAGAAAGAAGTAAGTAGGAGGAGCAAAGTAAGTGGGAGGAGCATGCGACAAAGAAAACTTAGAGGTGAAATAAGAGGAATAATTGTTAATCGTAATGAGTTAATGTAAATGAAATTAATAAGACAAACTTTTAATTAAAATTCTCGTAATGAGTTAATGTAAATGAAATTAATAAGACAAACATTTAATTACAATTCTAGAGGAATAATTGTTAATCGTAATGAGTTAATGTAAATGAAATTAATAAGACAAACTTTTAATTAAACTTCTAGTTTTCAGACAGTTGGAGATGTTGTCGAGTTGATATTTAACTGTGGGTCCAACGCAATCCCTTGTTGCAAAAAATGTTGATTAAGTTGAATACGTTGGGTTTTGAAACACACAAACACACACAATTCAGGTGGACACCAATCATCTACGCACCCACATGCGTGTATACACTTAAG
>SEYY01007231.1:10000-12500 GCA_009176605.1 Armadillidium nasatum
AATTAATAGATTTAATTAAAAATTTTAAATAAATTTTTTTTGCTTACTTATTATTAACTGTTTTTAAATCTTTAGAGTTAAAAAAAATTAATATAAAAAAAAAAAAAAAAAAAAAAAAAAAAAAAAAAAAAAAAAAAAAAAAAAAAAAAAAAAAAAAAAAAAAAAAAAAAAAAAAAAAAAAAAAATATTATATATATTATATATATATATATATAAAATAATATATATATATTATATATAGTATAAAATTATATATATATATATGTTTATTTATTAAATCAATTAAATATTAAAATATCTGAGGTCGAAAAACAGAATGTTGCAACTGTGACTCAACGAACACGACTCTTTACCGATGAGCAAAGCCAAAAAATTTGTTTCAAGAACAACTTTAAGCAAAGAGGGTCAATCATGTTAATTTCACCGGGTTTACACCCTGTCCTTCCCGTGCGATTAAAGTTGTTCACGTATCAGTAATTTCTGACTTTGAGGATGGCTCAACGGTAAAGTGTTGGACACCTTGATTCTCCAGTTGTAACGTACAGTATTTCGATCCCAGATTTAATTAGACTTCTTTATCTTACTGCACATAAATATATTATACTATATTATATTATATATATATATATATATATATATATATTATATATATATATATATTTATATATATTATATATTATATATATATATATATAAATTATTATTTATTATATATTTTTATATTATATAATATATATTATATATATATTTTATAATAAGAAAATAAAAAAAAATTAATAATATATATATATAATATATATATACTATATATTATATATATATCATATATCAACTTTAACTATATTAATCGTATGCTCAATCTTAATATATAACTAAATTGGAACACACCCCCTTCTATTTTTTTTAATTTTTTGTTTTTCACTCAGTGAAATTAGGGTCCAGATGAATTATCATCCACTCTGCCAAATTCGGTAACCTCTTTTTATTATATATATATATATACATATATATTATATTATATTATATATATATATATTATATATATAATATATTTATGTGTGTGTGTGTGTGTGTGTTTGTGTGTGCGCCTGTGTGTGTTAGTATTAGTAGTAGTAGTATTAGTATTAGTGGTAATATTTACTTGTCAAAAATAAACATTTTCATAATTTTTTTTGGCCAGTGCGTGGTTTCACCCAGGAGAATATTTTCAAGGCTTGGGGCACGTATTCTCTTGAAGATGCTTACGCGGCAGCGTCGTATGCAAGGGGTATTAATGACATTTATAATGAAAAAGATAAATTCCACCCTGATGATATCAAAAAGAGCGTGTAAGTTGAAAGAACTTTTTTTTTCTATATAAAGTTAATTAAATTAAATTAATTAATTAAAGTTAAGAACTTTTTTTTTATGTAAAGTTAATTAAGTCTTTTTAATATAATGTGAAATATTACATGAAGTCTTTTAAATACTAGTTGGTCTTTAAAAGACTAGCTGAAGTCTTTTAAACACTATCTGGTCTTAAAAATACTAGTTGAGGTTTTTTTTTAAATACTAGATGAATTCTTTAAAATACTAGTTATTGTCTTAAATACTAGCAGAAGTGTTTTAAATATTAGCTAGTCTTTAAAATACTAGTTATAGTCTTTTAAATATTACTATTACTTTAAAATACTAGGTGAAGTCTTAATTACTAACTGAAGTCTTTTTAAACACTAGCTGGTTTTTAAAAACCTATAGCTGAAGTTTTTTTAAAATACTAACTGAAGTCTTTATATACTAGCTGAAGTCTTAAATATTAGCAGAAATCTTTTAAATATTAATTGGATTTTAAAATACTAGCTGAAGCTGGTCTTTAAAATACTATCTGAGTTTTTTTTTTAAATATTAACCGAAGTCTTTAAAATAAAAAATTATATATATATATATATATATTATATATATAATATATATATATAATATATATATATATATATATATAAATATATATATATATATATATATATTAAGGTTATTATTTATTTATTTTTTATTTTCCAGTAAACTAACAGATGGATTTGAACCTAACGACTACGGTCATTTTGGTCTCCTCATGGCTTCCAGGACAAGAAAAGTTGGTTGTGCGAAAGCTGCCTTTCCATATAAATCAGCGGAAAACATGGGCCTCTTTTCTTGTTTGTATTACCCTGGTGGAACGATTCTAGGGAGACCTATTTATCTAAGTGGGCCGCCTTGCAGCAAGTGCAAAGGTCAAAATAGAAAATGTTCAACCAAGTACCCTGGACTTTGCTGTAAGTGTATATATATATATATATATATATATATATATAAGAATTTATATAAATATATATATATATATATAATATATATTATATATATATAATATTAAATGCTAAAAAGATAATTCTGGTTAATTGGGGGCTTAATTCCCCTTTCCTTCAATAGCTCGTCCCTATTTTCCCATTCTCTTCTTTCTAAAGAAAAGAGAGGCATAGTCAAAATA
>SEYY01007232.1:0-2500 GCA_009176605.1 Armadillidium nasatum
GGAAAATAATATTTTTTGAGAAAATATGAACGCATATGCACTATTTTTGTTCTCTTTGTTGATTCCAAATTCTGTGTGAAATTTAAACTCAATTAAGAATCGATGGAGCTCTACCAAAACGTCGGCAGGTTAAAATGCCGACACTTTTGAAAAAAAAAAATTTTTTGATCACTTTTCTTTTCAGTTTGAACTGTCTAGGGTTTGACCATACGTTAAGAAAATTGTATCGACTGTTTGACCAGCACCGTTTTTTTTATTTCCATATATAAGCTTATTTTTTTATTTTCATTATTATAATAATTATAAATAGATTACTTAATTTTAAATATAACATTTTAGTAAATGCATGGCACACGTACATTTGTCTATGGGGGCTCCACCCCCCGTACCCCCGACCCGTGAGTGGTGGTGGTAAATATATCTATCGATTAATCGATATCGATTTATTGTTTCGACGATTTGGACAAGTTGTATAAAAGTGTTCTTTGCCCTTTGACCTTAACAAAACAAGTTGTCGACGTTTTGAACGAGTGACAAAAGCTTGTTAATGGCTTGTCGGCCTTTTTGATCTGTCGACATTTTGGGGTAATCCTGGTATCGATAACTTGTGCCGAATATGAGTTAAAGTTCCACAGTTGGCATTTAAATTCAAAATCGAAAAATAAGTTGCACCCACATTCAGTTTTTCCTTCATAACATATTTAGTATTTTAAGGTATCACCACCATATTTTCTTTCCCATTTACAGTAAAATTTACTCTATAATAATAATTTTATTAATTTTTATATCCAAGCAACTATTTTTGAGATAAAAACGATAACATTTTGTACGCAACAATATTTGGTTCAAAATTCTTCTTAACTGAAAGGACATCATACTTAAAAGTTTATATCAATTTAAAGTGTTATTAACAACTAAAAATCACTTTCCTGAATATTTTACAAAATCATTCTTCAAGGAATGAAGCATGTAAATAAAATATTATAATATATAAAGGATAAGGAAAAAAGTGTTGCAAATAGTGTATAATAATTTATGTAATTCCTCATATTTCCTTTTTAATGTTAGTTTCTTACAGTCTGGGTACATCCGTCTATGTTCTTGAATCCAACATTATAAATATTCCCCCTATTGCTCGCCAGTAGTTAAATGTCCATGAAAATCCTGCATCAGCTTTACGGTCTTTCCGTTGTATCGTTCACTACTTATAAGACCCAACAATCGTCTTAGCGATTGCATATGAGATGCTCTGTCCCCATGTAGAAGGGCATCTTTTCAGGAAATTGGTTTTTATTTTCAATCTAGAAAACAGGTCCATGCCGGCTTTTCTTGTAAATTCATCTTGGGTTTTTTCTAAATACTACTACTACTAATAATAATAATAAAAATAATAATAATAATAATAATAATAGTAATAATAATAATAATAATAAAAAAAAATTCACAATTCACAATTTAAAACTTTATTCAGGAATAGTTTTACAGGTTTAACATTTAATAACAAATAATAATAAAATAATAATAATAATAATATAATAATAATAATAATAATAATAATAATAATAATATAATAATATTGAGACCGTACAGTTCTCTGAAAAGGGGCTGTTAGGGGAACACTGTGGTTTCCTTTGAACCTAAATATTCAATACATATATAATTTTTATTTATTTAACAACTACAAGTTTTGATAGGCTACTACTAAAGTAAAAAAACTCTAGAAACATTCATCATAGTGTAAATCATGCAAGTAATTAAATCAGAGACGTTACTTATGATATTTAGCACAATGATACTAATAATAATAATAGTAATGATGATATTTACTCTAATAATAGCAATAACAATGATGGCATTTACTCTAATAATAGTAATAATAATAATAATAATAATAATAATAATAATAATAATAATAATAATAATAATAATAATAATAATAATAATAATAATAATAATAATAATAATAATAATAATAATAATAATATAATAATAATAATGTAATAATAATAATAATATAATAATAATAATAATAATAATAATAATAATAATATATAAAAATAATAATAATAATAATAATAATAATAATGAAAATAATAATGATAATAATAATAATAATAATAATAATAATAATAATAATAATAATAATATTTCAGTAAGAATTTATGTACATTTTTAAAATTTGCGCTCATATGATTGTATTGATCTTTCATGTTTTATATCATCTGGGAGGTTATTATTTGGTATGATGGAGGCGCAACTTACTGCTTGTCGTACTTTAATAAGTCTGTAGAAATGAGTTTTAAGGTTGGTGTTATTCAGTGGAATTATTCCTAGCTCAGTTTGATTATTTAGATGGTTTGTTTTTTGGGATTCGAATGTATAATTGTTTATTACTTTGTGTAATTTCTTTAAGAGAGAGAGATTTAGAAGATGATCAAATTGCAATATGTAAAGTTTTTGAAATTAGGGTGGTGTATAACTATAAAAACCTCTGTTGCCT
>SEYY01007232.1:17500-20573 GCA_009176605.1 Armadillidium nasatum
GATAGAGAGATAAGAAGGTGATAAGAGGAACTCAGAGGAGGGTAAAGTTGAATAGAAGAAGGAGAAGGATTATAAATTAGGAAAAGGTCATGAATAATAGATTCTTCTATATAACGATCAGGAACACAGATAAGAGCTTCACCATCTATTCAATAACCTTTTTGACAGAAAAATGGTAGGAGAGTTCACCAGCTGAATTTTAACTATGAGAAAAAAGCCAATGACGGTGATGAACATTGAAATCATCAAGAATAATGGTTTCAGAAAAAGGAGAAGGTGAGAGAATGTCTTCTATTTTGGAATTAAGATAGTGATAATTAAGTGATAATAGTCAGATATATTTAGTTGTAGATTAGAATTCAGAAGAATAAATAATAAAAAAACTAGGATTGACAACACATACACATATATATATATATATATATATATATATATATATATATATATATATATATATATATATATATATATATATATATATATAGAGAGAGAGAGAGAGAGAGAGAGAGAGAGAGAGAGAAAATGTAAAAATGTTACTTAAAATGACAATGCTTCATCTAGGACCTAAACGTGGAAAATGGTATATTTTGAATACACATTAGTAACTCTTTGTAATATAATGCATTCTTTTGTTACAAAGATATCACCTAAATTTTTGCAATAAACCTATCATGTTACTTTCACCAAAAGATTAGCAAAAAACTAACAAAGAATAACTAAAAAAACATAACATTAAATATTCAGCAAAATTGTATAAGTAATTTTGAAGGATACTCACTATTCTGAAAAATTCCATTTTCTCTCAGAATACTACATTGCAGACATTTTTCTGATCACAAATTGTCACAAAAAAAATAAATATATAAATAAATAAATAAAATATAAAATATTTTAAAAAAAAAATAATTTACGTGGGTTGAGCAAATATTGTTTTAAAAAAATACGAGAGTTTGTAGCTTTCCTCAAAGGGCTTTTGTAAATAAATTCCAACGCTAATGAAATTCAAATTACTCTTTGCAGCGTAAAGGAAAGGTAAAAAAAAAAAAATTTATATATATATATATATATATATATATATATATATATTTATATATATATATATATATATATATATATATATATATAATATATATTATATATAATTTATTTTTTTTTTTTTTATTTATATATTAAATAACTTCAGTGCCTCCTTCAATAAAAATTAAACTAAGATCAGAGATTATATTTATATAATGCCTTTGCCAATATGTTAAAGTTTACTTGAATAACATTTATTTTATATCATAAAAAAAACATATGCAAAAACTGTCCTAACGAATCGTTGGGACAAGTTAAAAAAATGTCGCAACAAATATTTTTCGGTTATTTTCTTATTACAAAATGAATATATGAAGCGATTTTTCTTATGCTTATCACGTCTTTTCGCTATTGAAATTGTACTGTGATATTTTTTACCACTTGTCCCAACGATTCGTTAGGACAATTATTGTTGTGTAGGTAAGTGTTTAAGTTTCAATCATTGAATAATACTCATCTAATTTAGTGAAAACTTATTGGCATTTGCATAAAAATTTTTAAAAGAAATTAAAGAATGAGGTTTTAAGCTTGGTAATCCCAAAAGTGTTGATATGGTATTTAATTTTTTAAATGTCTCTCTCTTAATTAGTTTAAATAACCTGAATTAAAACACCCTCTCTTGATTCATATTTTATGTCATAAAATAAATGTTATTCAAGTAAACTTTAACATATTGTCAAAGGCTTTATATAAATATAATCTCTGATATTAGTTAATTTATATTGAAGGAGTATCACTCTTTCAGAACAAGTATATTTTTTCTAAGAAAAACCCACTTCACAAGGTCAGTTTGGAGGGGCTATATATATATATATATATATTATATATATTATATATATATATATTATATATATATATATATATATATATTATATATATATATATTTATTATATATATATATATATATATTATATATATATATAATTATATATATATATATATATATAGGGTGGAGTGAAGTATCGGTATCGGCAAGTATCGGCATATTTTCCGATACGGTATCGGTATCGGCCTTTGTATCGGTAAAAAAATATAGGATCGGTATGGTATCGGTAGTAGTATCGGCAAGTATCGGCACATTTTCAGGTATCGGGTATCGGTCGGGGAATTTTTAGGTATCGGTTCGGTAAAAATTTTGGTATCGCTCATCCCTAATATATATATATATATATATATATATTATATATATATATTTATATAATATATTATAATTATATATATATTTTTTTTTTTTTTTTTTTTTTTTTTTTTTTTTTTTTTTTTTTTTTTTTTTCGTACAAAGAGTAATTTGAATTTCATTAGCGTTGGACTATTTACAACCCTTTGGGGCTACAACTCTGGTATTTTTTTAAACGAAATTTGCTCAACCCACGTAAATTATTTTTTTTTTTTTTTTTTTATTATTTTTTTTTTTTTATTTATTTATTTTTTTGATAATTTGTGATCAGAAAAGCTGCAATGAATATTCTGACGAAAATAGAATTTTTCAGAGTATTGAGAATCCTTCAAATTACTTTACTAGGGATGGAGCGATACAATTTTCCGATACCGAACCAATACCTAACATATTCAAATGCCGATACCTGCCGATTCTACAACCGATACAAAAATACCGAACTACTACCGATACGATTGCCGATACGACTTTACTCATATCCAAAAATTTGCGATACAGATACCCTGAAAAGGCGATACCCGTACCGATACATTTTTTTTTTTTTTTTTTTTTTTTTTTTTTTTTTTTTTTTTTTTTTTTTTTTTTTTTTTTTTTTTTTTTTTTTTTTTTTTTTTTTTTTTTTTTTTTTTTTTTTTTTTTTTTTTTTTTTTTTTTTTTGCTAATATTTTGGTGAATGTAACATGAGAGTTTTATTGCATAAATTTAGGTGACGTCTTTGTGACAATAGAATGCATTATATTACAAAGAGTTAATAATATGTATTAAAAAATGCCCCATTTTACATGTTCAAGTAGTAGTTGTAGCATTGTTATTTTAAG
>SEYY01007233.1:2500-20000 GCA_009176605.1 Armadillidium nasatum
ATATATATATATATATATATATATATATATATATATATATATATATATATATATATATTATATATATTGTTCTTACTTCTCAGTTCATACTTTAGCTCTCAGGTAAGCATTATTTGTCTGCTAGTTTCTTCGACTGGCAAAAGGTTGCTCCATCTCAACTTATCCAAGTCTGTGAATCCTTATTTAACAAGAACTTCTTTCACCACATCCGTCAGACTCCTCCACGTTCTTTCTCTTAGTCTTCATCCCTACTGTTTCCAACCCCAACACCTCTTTACTACCCTTTGGTTATCCATTCTTTCCAAGTGACCTATTCACCTTAGCTGAGCCTTATCTAGCTTTTTTTATTATGGGACATATTCCCACCTTTCTCATATTTGCTCATTTCTCATCTTATCTAATTCTACTTTTCCCAACATTTTTCAAAGGGGTTTCATTATACTGGTCTGTAGCTTTCTGTTTGATTTAGCGATCCAGTACTCTATACATAGATAATGGTGTTAAAATGGTCACAAATATAATCTTTGTCTGTAAAGACACATTTGCCTAATTCAACAATGATTATAGGAAACTTCTAAACATCTTTTATATCCAAACTTCCTAGATAATTAAAAGATTCAACATCTTCTATTCCTTTTTCATCGATCTGAACATTTATTTCCTCTTCAACTCTCTAGCTCTCTCTCCCTACACTCTGGATTATAATGTTTTCCATACTCATCCTCAAACCTATCTCTCACAACATTCTCCTTCTATCAAGTGCTGTCTCTGAATCTTCCTTAAAAACATTCCTGAATACAATATCGTCTGTGTATTCGAAAATGCTACTCGTGGCTTTTCCTTTTCATTCCTCTTTAAATCATTGAAAAACATTTCCTAAATATCCCATAACCAACACCCCTGTTTAAACCAGGAACCACCACTCATTTTCATATCCAGTACGAACCAGGCCTGTAGCCAGAACAAACTTGAAGGGGGCCAGCAATTGTGAAAAAAGGTATTATTAAGAGTGATTGTGCTTTTTTTATGTTTGTGTTGTAAATTATATATAATCAGATATTAATATATGAAAAATTGGAATTTATGTAACTTTTTAACTAGCTGGAGTTTTAAATTAAGCTTTAGTTTCTTTTAAAATAAACAAATTTATTCACTAATTTTTATTAATATTTTTTCTTTTAATTGCTTTATGTATTTGTCGTGTGTTCTATTTAATTTTACGTTTTACGTTTTTTGTTTTCAGTTTATTGCGAGTGTAAGAACGTATATGTGCTTGCGTGTTTGTATGTGTTTGAGTGTGAGTGATGGTGTGTGCGTTTGTTTCAGGCTGGGTATCTGCTTCTTTGAATAACTAGATTGAGAGGAACGTGGTGGTTGGCGTAGTCGGAGGCTTTCTGTTAACAATGCCAATGTCCGTAGCCTAAGTGCTAATATCGAACCAGTGGAGTATCACATCTCTAGCTCTCATCCTTACCTTTTGCTTCTTTCTGAAACCCAGCCGGACAGGGATTCTATCACTAACAATCTCAATGTCTCTAACTACAACTTTTTTCACAAATTCCGAGTAAATGGTGAAGCAAGTCTGTAGCCAGAACTAACTTTGAGGGGTGGCAAACGATTTTCTAGAACATGCAAAAATACGAACAAATATTTAACTTTATATATATATATATATATATATATATATATATATATATATATATATATATATATATATATATATATATATATATATATATATATATATATATATATATATATATATATATATATATATGTCTCCTCCTGGTGGGCAAAGGCCGGAGGCCTACCAAAATCCACCAGATTTGGTGAACATTCGGAATCTGGTCGCTAATGGCCAACGGGACCTGATACAGGGCGTTTAAAAGTGTGATAGTCAAAGGAAGTTGGGAAAACAGACAAAAAAAGTGAGTTCCAGACTTTGCCAGTAGAGTGCATGTAAGAGTGAGCATAGCTGTTAAGTCTGGGGTCGGAGAATTGGACACAAAAAGAATGAGACTGTGTAGAGTCGTGTCGCATGAACCCTTCTCAATGGAGGAAGAATGCTACCTGAGAGTTAAAAAGAGCAATGTCCGTTGTAACAGCAATAGTATAAAGAAAGTGATGCAACAATTCGACGGGAAGAAAGATACTAGAGAGAGTTAGTAAGAGCAGGAGAATTGATGAGACGAAAAGCCCAAGACTCCACCTTTTCGAGAGAACTGTACATGTGGAACCACCCCAGATTTGAGAGACGTACTCCATACAGGGGAGAACAACATCCATATACAGAGCAATCAACTGGAGTGACGTAAAAAAACCACGAAGGTTCCTCAGAACACCCACCTCTTAGAAGTTTGTTTAGAGAGAGAAATAATGTGATCTTTCCAAGAAAGATCACGAGAAAAAGAAACACCTAGAATATTGAGGATAGATGAAGGCTTGAGTCGAGTGTTTTCGCGAAGAAGATATCATAATTGCGTGGAAGATTGTGTCGAGAAGAAAGATGGAGGAATTGAGCTTTCGAGGCACTGAAAACGACGATGTTTTCTCTGCCCCAACTTGAAATACGAGAAAGATCAGAGGTCAGTTGCTCCAAGTCTATCATTCTTAAATCCATCAACTGCTGTTGAGAGGGACGTCTTTCAAATTGAAAGGAGAATTGAAGGGTAGAGTCATCGGCAAAGGAGTGTATAGGAGACGAAGTAATAGAAAGAAGATCATTGATGAAAATTAGAAAAAGAGTTGTGGATAGAACAGATCCTTAAGGAACACCACTATTTATAGATTTATAGGAAGAACGGTGGACATCTACAACAGCTGATGTGAAACGGCCGGAAAGGAAATTAGAGAGAATGATAGATTCCGAAAGAGAGAAGTTTGGAAATCAAAGCTTTGTGCCAGACTCTATCGAAAGCTTTCAATAGGTCTAGCGCTACAGCGAAAGATTCACCGAAACCCGAAGAGCGGTGGACCAAGAATCAGAAAGTAGGGAAAGATAACCAGTAGAGCATTCTTTACGAAAGTCATACGGGCATCAGGGATAAGATTAGAAGAATTAATGTGTTTGCAAATTTTCCTGTTAAGGATAGATTCGAAATACGAAATATTGAAATATTGAAATACTCTTACATGTACTTTACTGGCAAGGTCTGGAACACACTCTTTTTGTCTGTTTTCCAAACTTCCTTTGACTTCAACACTTTAAACGCCCTGTATCGGGTCACGTTCTTGAAAAAGAACGAAGGTTAAAGAAACAGGACGATGGTAAGAGGGTTGAGAGAGGTCCCACTTCTTCCCCACAGGTTGAATGAGCGCACGTTTCCAACAAGAAAGGAAGATTGAAGAAGAAAACATTGACGAAATAGTTTACCAAGGCAGGGTGCAAGCTCGGAAGCACAAGTTTTGAAAACCGCAGGAGGGATACCATCAGGACCATACGCCTTCTTAGTATTGAGCTCAGAGAGAGCAGAAATGACGTCTTTAGAAGATATTACAATTTTAGGAATAAATGAGTTGGGGGGGGGGGTTGAAGGAGTAGGAATAGCTCCGGAATCGTCTTAGGTTGAATTAAAGGGAAAAGTTTGAGCAAAGAGTTCAGCTTTAGAGTATGGCAAAACGGCAGTAGAACCATTAGAAGCTACTAGAGGAGGGAAAGAGAAAGAAGCAAATTTAGAGTTAACATTTTTTGCTATGTCAGAGAGAATCACCTCGGTTATGAGCTCTGCTCACTCCTAGGGACCCTTCCCTCTGAAACAGTAATCATTCCATGAAAAATCAGAAAAGTACAACGGCAAGTAAAACCAGGTAGTGGCACCGAAATGTCAGAAACGTCTCCTAGCTGAAGGCGGCTGCCTTTCTTGCGGAAGACTTGAAGATACAGAACAAGATACGGAGATAAGAAGGTGATCTGACGAACCCAGAGGGGGAAAGAGTTTAGCAATGTAAGGAGAATGATAATAAGTTAGGAAAGATCTAGTATGTTGGGTTTATCACCAAGACTGTCAGGGATAATGGTAGGGAGTTGCACCAACTGCTCAAGGTTGTTCTGGATAGAAAAGTGGTAGGCGAATTCACCAGCTCGATCATGATGATTTCGGAGAAAGTAGAAGAAGAAAGAATGAGTTCTATTTTTGAGTTAAGATAGTCGAAGAATTTTGGATAGTCTGTAGAGTTAGGAGATAAGTAGACAGAACAAATACATTTAGTTATAGAGGTGCAAGAAAGTTTAAGACATAAGGTAGAGAATTCAAAAGACTCCAAATTAGAGACACGAGAACAGACAACATTATTGCGCACATATGCGCAATATCCACCTTTGGCTAAAAATTGAGGATAGGGAAAGTAAGATGAAGCAGAGTAGAGTTATCTTTCAGTGTAATCAAACACCTGAGTTTCTGTTAAGAACAAGAGATGAGGTCTAGAAGGAGAGAGGTGGTGTTCGACAAAGTGGAGATTAGTAAAAAGACCACGAATGTTGCAGAATTTTTTTTTTTTTGAGTGAGTGTGAGGTTGTGTGTGTGTGGGGTGAGTGTGCATGTTTCTTTGAATGACAAGATCGAATGGACGTGTGGTGAGTGCTGACGGGAGATTTCTTTTGACTTTGATATCGTCCGTGGCCTTCGTACTAATATCGAATCCGTAGAGTATCACCTCTTTAATTCTCATCCTAAACTTTTGCTTCTGTCTGAGAACCAGTTGGATAGGTATTCTTTCATTAACAGCCTCAATATCTCGAACTATAACTTTTTTCACAATTTCCGTCTAAATGGTAGAGTCTGTGGCTATATGAATAATATTAACATTAACACTCCTGTGACACGTCTCGAAAATCTTGAATCTCCTAATTTCGATGTTTTTTTACTTGAAATCTGTCTTCCTACTACTACAAGTATCTTGTGTTTCTGCTACTGCTCTCCTTATGGAACAGATTATCTAGTTCTTTTTAAATATCTTACTACTTCTTACGAGTATGTTACTTCTCCTCCTCCAAATGCTGAAATCCTCAATTAGGAAATTTAAATGTACACTGAGGAAAAGTATTATGTTCATTCTATCACCACTGAGTGATTGGGCTCCCCTCATACTGAGACAGGTTGGAATAGGCCAAATCATTCAGCATTCTTAGCGATCTGGAGCAGTTCAGTGGGGAACTCACACACATTCAAGTACTACTACAAGTATCTTGTGTTTCTGCTACTGCTCTCCTTATGGAACAGATTATCTAGTTCTTTTTAAATATCTTACTACTTCTTACGAGTATGTTACTTCTCCTCCTCCAAATGCTGAAATCCTCAATTAGGAAATTTAAATGTACACTGAGGAAAAGTATTATGTTCATTCTATCACCACTGAGTGATTGGGCTCCCCTCATACTGAGACAGGTTGGAATAGGCCAAATCATTCAGCATTCTTAGCGATCTGGAGCAGTTCAGTGGGGAACTCACACACATTCCAGATCGTGCTAACCAGTTCTTGAAGAAACTTGATTTATGCTTCACCACTACTCCTTCTTGATATAAATAAATACACCATTTTCCCATTTTCGCAAAATCTGACCATAATCTTATAGCTCCTAATTATAATGCTTTATCTCCAACAGCTCCACCATGTTCTAAACGTACTTTAATTGGGCTAGTTGGGGGGCATTGCGACGCTTCTTTGCTAGCAACCCTTGGAATGAATCCTGTTTTTTCACGGAGAATGTTACTATGACTGCCGAAAAGGTAAGGGTAGTAATTGCTGAAGGGATGTGAAGGTTCATTCCATCGACAACTAAATCTTTTTTCCCTCAAAAGCCATGGTTCGATGGTACTTGCTCTCGTGCTTTTCATGAGAGAGACAGTACTGATCGTGCACGAAAAACTCTAATTCTCCTATACTCTTGCTAATTTTCGTTCAGATCGGAATCGCTGTAGGGATAGTATTCGAAGGGCCAAGCTTGCTTTCATCAACAGAAAGTGCGCTGACCTCCTTGGTTCTCCTACTGATAAAAATTTCTAGTCCTTAGGCCAGAACATCTCTAATAACTTATGTAAATCTGCCTTTTCTCCTCTTATTCGTCCTGGCTGCTCAGTTTCTAATGCTCCTTCTGAAAAGGCAAATCTATTAGGCCTTCTTTTATTCTTCCAATTCAACTCTCAATAATTCCGGCTCTCCTCCTCCTAATCTTTCTCCTCTCAGGTATCCCATGTAATTATCTGTGATTTCACATGATCAGATCCATGGGATCTTGAAAACTGAGAATGTCAGGAAGGCCAGCTGCCCGGATGGCATTCCTCTTGAAGAAACTTGATTTATTCTCCAGATCATTGAGAATGCTGAATAATTTGGCCTTTCTTACCTGTATCAGTAGGAGGGGAGCCCAATCACTCAGTGCGGTGTACATTGAAATCCCCTAAATAGAGGATTTCAGCATTTGGATGAGAATGTCAGGAAAGCCAGTGGCCCGGATGGCATTCTTCTCAGTGTTCTGAGGAAGTGTGAGTCTGATGTGGCACCTGTTCTTGTTTAACTCTACTCTCTTTGCCTAAATACTAATACTTTTCCTCAATAGTAAAAGCATGCATATGTTCAGCCAATTCCAAAGAAGGGTAGCCGCTCTGATCCCTCCAACTATCGTCCTATAGCTCTTACTTGTGTTCTATCTAAAATGTTTGAAACTCTACTTAACCCTCATTTCCTGGATCAACTCGAGTCTCACTCCATTCTTTCATATCATCTGTACGGTCTTCTACTTTCGAGATCTATTGGTGACATATTTTCTGCTCTACTGATCTATGATCTGCTCTTAGGGATTATGGGGAGTCTTGTGTGGTTGCGCTTGACATTTCCAAGGCCTTTGACAGGGTGTTGCATGCGTCACTGCTCTCCAAGCTCCCTTCCTTTTCAATTCCTTCTTCTCTTTGCTTACTACTTTCTAGTTTTCTCTCGGATCTTTCCATATCGGCACTTGTCGATGGAGCAACCTTTTCCTCTTTTTCTGTCAATTTTGGTATTCCTAAGCGTTTTGTTCCATCTCCGATCTTATTCTTACTTTACCTACGAAAAACGTACTTGAAGAAAGTATTGAAGAAAAGGTACTTGTAGAAAAGTACTCCCTTCTTTGCGTCTAGAGTTCCCTCTAGTCTTCATTTTTTCGATTCCATTCTTGCAGATCTGCACAGAATTTCCCAGTGGGGTCGTCTCAACCTTGTGAATTCAACTCTTTAAAAATTCAACTTCTTGAAAGCTCCCTCTCAAGGACACCTTCTAATTTTCCTTTTTCTTTTGATGGTTCTCCCATCTCTCCTGTTGACAATATAAATATTCTTGGCCTTTACATAAACAAAAAAATATCTTTTAAACCACGCATGACAATGGTGCCGAGGGTGACCTCAAAGAAGCTGGGAATTCTTTTTAGGCTGCGAGAATTTTTTCCTTCTTTGGAGTTACTCCAATTATACAAGGGCCTCATCCGCCCTTGTATGGGATACTGCTCTCATATCTGGGGTGGCTCAGGTTTCACCCGTCTTTTGGATAGAGTTGAGTCAAAGACCCTTTATCTATGCGACGTGACGTTGGTGCCCTGTCTCTTTTCTATAAGTACTACAGTGGCAAATGCTCGAGTGAACTATCCACTAGCATACCTCCACCTTTACTGCGTCCTCGTAACACAAGGGGTGCTTTGTCTGCGCATAAATTTTGTGTAGACAGGGGCAACTCCAGGATTGTTCGCTGCAGTTCCTCCTTTCCAGCCACCTGTTTTGTGGAATTCTCTCCCTTCTTCTGCATTTCGTGCCGAATTTAATCTCAATTACTTTAAAGCCCACGTCTAAGCTCACCTACGAAATTTGCATTAGGTAGGGCTTGTGGCTTGTTTTATCCCTTTAATGTTCTAACACTCCCTCCTTGAATAGAGCTGTGGTGATATGTGTAAAAAAAAAAAAAAAAAAAAAAAAAAGGACTGATGAGTGAGTAATACAGTGGTTTTTGTTCCGATAATCTTTGGAAGAGAGTTTTAGTAGGGCTGATGTGGGATAAGGTTGAATTTGCTGTACCGATAAAAAATAAAATCATAACATATGCTGCAGCTACGATGAATCAAACCTTTCACGAATAACTGATATCCTTTGTTAGATGTTGTTGTTGTTGTTGTTGTTGTTGTTGTTGCTTTGGAATATTGTGGTTTTGCTTTTTAGTTATAAATAAGAAAAAATAACGGCAGAGTTCTAGGAAGGAATAATATTAAAATAATGCAGTTACCATGGTTATGTCATAGAAGATGACAATGTGTGAGAAAGAACAATAATAATAATAATAATAATAATTATAAAGTAGAAATATACGCCTTTGACTTATTTGTCGTAATATTAATATTAAAGTGTAAAAATAAAGTTTATATATATATATATATATATATATATATATATATATATATATATAATATATATATATATATATATATATATATATAGGCAAAGCCCCTTTTCATGGTCTTTCGTGAGTCGATTTTAATCCGATTAATCGGAAAATCCGCTAATTAATCCGGATAATCCCCTAATTAATTATGTTAATCCTTTAATCCCCGCCCCTTTTTGACACTTAACCCTTTAAGCCCCAGCCTTTTTACTTTTGTACATGCCGCCAGGCACGTGCCAAGGCTCATGTGCTAGAGCCAGTGCCTAACTCATGCTAGACGACTTTCTGGCATTTGGCACTCATGCAATTCCATATCAACATGAGGTGTCAGGTGGCATTGGCATTGCAAGAGCCTCTTTGCAACATTACATGATACTCTTGGTGATGACGCCATCTGAGCATGCGCACACACCTACCCCTGTGACATCATGACACTGGGCTATCTTGAGACTATAACGCCATCCGGCCACCATTTTTTCTTAATAACATGGTTTTTATTTCCGTAGATTTTCTTCTTTTTACTACTTGATTTCTGTTCAACATTTTGAACACGTGGGTTTCCGTCATTTTGAATTTAATATTGAATCATACCTTAGAAAAAAACGAATTGTTGTATTCACCCCGCACGTTTTCGACTTTAAAATCGCTATTATTATTATTATTATTATTATTATTATTATTATTATTATTATTATTATTATTATTATTATTATTATTATTATTATTTTTGTTATTATCATCATCTATTGTTACATAACAATTATTATTATTACGTATTTCTTGTAGTTAACTCTCTCAGATTAATATCCGCTGGTTAGGCCCCCTTTGCTCTGGGCGCGGCGCGGCACGGCGCTGAGGAATATTAGCGGGGCGCGACCGCATGTCGCGATATCCAGCGGACTCGGAATAATAAGCGCCGGCGCGAATGCATGTTGCGCTATTCGGTGGATGCGTTTATTGATTGCATAATAATGATGTATTGTTACATAACAATTATGTATTTATGCTTATTACGTAATATTTATATATGAATTAGCAATGAGAATAAGGGCTCTTTGCGATATTATTTTTAGTGATTGTATAATAATCATGTATAGCTACATGATTATGTATTTATGGATATTACGCAATATTTATTGTTTGTATGTAATGTAACACTATATATATATATATATATATATATATATATATATATATATATATATATATAATATATATTATATTATATATATATATATATATAATATATATATATGTAAATGCGAATAAGAACTCGTCACGATATTATTTTCATTGATTGCATAATAATCATGTATTGTTACATAACAATTTTGTATTTATGGTTATTACGTAATATTTATATATGAATTATGTAATGAGAATAAGAACTCTTCACGATATTATTTTCATTGATTGCATAATAATCATCTATTGTTACACAACAATTATGTATTTATGGTTATTACGTAATATTTATATATGAATTATGTAATGAGAATAAAAACTCTTCATGATATTATTTTTATTGATTGCATAATAATCATCTATTGTTACATAACAATTATGTATTTATGGATATTACGTAATATTTATATATGAATTACATAATGAGAATATGGGCTCTTCGCGATATTATTTTTATTGATTGCATATTAATTATCTAATGTTACATAACAATTATGTATTTATGGTATTACGTAATATTTATATATGAATTATGTAATGAGAATAAGGTCTCTTCTACTTCGCACACATTTGGTTTCCGCCAACTTGGATCTGGTATCCACCATCTTGACCAAGCGGTATCCGTCATTTTGACAACGTGGTTTTTATTTCCTTAGATTTTCTTCCTCCATCTTGATCACCATTTTTTGGTCACAGGGATTCTATATTGGTACATGCGTGCACATATATACACACACATACTCACATATACACACACTCACACATACCAAATACTATGTCATACATGGCATGGACAATCATGAGACTATGACTTCAATTTTTTCCTTATGACGTCACCATATCACGTGACTTTAAATCCTCAGACGGACACACGGAATAACACAATGAGGATAGCGAACGCATGCATAAACATCATGACGTCATAATCACGGCATTTTTATTTTGTAGAGGGAATATTTATCACTTTCAAATACGAATGTAAAATTATTATGACGTCATGGCAATATTTTTTGTGACGTCATACTTTTTCTTTATTTATTAACAATCTAGTCCTGGGGTCATATTTTTTTTATTTAACTTAAGAAAACTTGTTTTTTCTTTTTATTTATTTTTAATATTATTTATTTGTATTTATTTTTATTTTTCCTATTTTTTTATTCATCTATTATATATCTTATTCTCCATATACAACCTGACTTTTAACATTTAGACAAGGTTGAACACAAATCAAGTACGTAATACGTATAAGGACTCAGTGATGATCACTCACTCACTCACCCAAACACATTCACATTTGTTCGCATACACAGTAATTGTTGCCAACTAAGACCAGTTAGTTTAAAATTTTAACATTACATGCACTATGATACTTGACATATTAAAGCAAAATTTATGTATAATACTTCTAACAAACATATCACACTCATTTTAGGTTATTAACCATCCCTCTAAATATATTTGTCCCGCAAATATCTCCCTAACGCAAACGGAAAGTCTTTATTTACACTGTATTCACGCTTTCTCACTGCATTCAGACATTTCTATAACACTTTTCATAGACACTGTGTAGGTTTTTTCTCTAAGTCTCTTAGCATGCGTCATAAATCTAAACAATAAACTATCCTTTATCACTAATGAATTAACAAAACCATGTTAGTATCTATCTGACACACAAATTACAGAACTTTACACTCATTATTTAATCAAAACTATTCAATATATAATTATTATTCCTCGTCCGCCGGATAGCACGACATGCGGTCGCGCCCCACGAATATTTCGGAGAGCCGCTCCGCGCTGCGCACCGCAGCGCCCAGCGTGAAGGGGGCCTAAGTTAACTCCAAGAAATACGTAATAACCATAATTGCTATGTAACAATAGATGATAATAATAATAATAATAATAATAATAATAATAATAATAATAATATAGCGATTTCAAAGTCGAAAACGTGGCGGGTGAATACAACAATTCGCTTTTTTCTAAGGTATGATCAAGTTGGTGTTGTGGTAGCGTGATGTAATTCAAACCCCAATGTCGAGGTTTCGAATCCTGGTCTCACAAAAGTTTTAAGTTTTTACTGTGAATATCGGACGAGGAGGAAGTTTGATTTCACTCAATATTGAATAATGCGGTCAAGAAGAAATGGCGGGAAAATACAAAATCAAATTCAAGATTGCTGAAACCGACGTGTTCAAAATGTTGAACAGAAATCAAGTAGTTAAAAGAAGAAAATCTACGGAAATAAAAACCATGTTATCAAGAAAAAATGGTGGCCGGATGGCGTTATGGTCTCAAGATAGCCCAGTGTAATGATATCACAGGGGTAGGTGTGTGCGCATGCTCAGATGACGTCATCACCAAGAGTATCACGTAATGTTGTAAAGAGGCTCTTTCAATGCCAATGCCACCTGACACCTCATGTTGATATGGAATTGCATGAGTGCCAAATGCTAGAAAGTCGTCTACCATGAGTGCAAAGTACTAGAAATTGCTAGCAAGTGCTAGAAATGACACTCAGGAAAGAGCTTAAGTTAGGCATTGATTCTGGCATAAGAGGTTTAGAACGTGCCTGCAGCATGTACAAAAGTAAAAAGGCGGGGGCTTATATGGTTGTGTTAAATAGGGGTGGGGATTAAAGGATTGACATAATTAATTAGGGGATTATCCGGATTAATTAGCGGTTATCCGATTAATCGACCGATTTTCCTATTAATCGGATTAAAATCAACTCACGAAAGACCATGAGAGAGGGCTCAGGCCCCTTCCCTCATCAGAGGAGGTACCGCCACCTTGCAATGTTGCATGCAACATTGCAATAGTGCCATGAAACATTGCGACAGTGCCATGCAACAGTTCCAGTGCCTTGTAACATGGCTCCAGCCGATATTCCGGTCCTACTATATATATATATATATATATATATATATATATATATATATATATATATATATATATATATATATATATATATATATATATATATATACATATATATATAAATAGGGGAGGACGTAGCGCCGTCTGAAGCGATGCAAGTACCCTTCATTGGGTATAACCCGCAAAGTGATAGGATGGAGCTAGACCATTCTGTTTCACTTCGTTGCCCTTTTGTTCGTTCCTTTTTGCTTTTCATCTTCACAGAGGATCTCTAGTGTACCTTCGCTTCATACTGGAGTGTCTATGCTCCCTCTACCTCTCCAGTCCATTTCTTCACATGTTCCAACAAATTTTAAAGCGCTTACTTTTATATTACCATTATAAAACGAAACAAAACGGCGAAACACAGAGATGCCTCGGAGATGCACCGAGAGGCGGCATCTAAGGAATGCCCCTCATCCACCCTCACCCCATCATCACTTGGGAGTTGGCGGCCTCCGATGATGGGGATGATGCCGCCATGACCCAGCGTCCGGCTTGCCCCGGTGCACGGTCGTCTTTTTTCGCTAATTTCTGCAACATTCGCTATCTTTTTTCTAATATCCCCTTTGTCGAACACCATTCTCTTCTCATGAACCTCATCTCTTGTTTGTAACCGAAACTCAGTTGCTTGAGTGTGCTGACAGCAAGCCTTATTTAGTTCCCTCCTACTGTCTTTATCCTCAATTTTCAGCCAAAGGTGGTTGTTGCGCATATGTGCGCAACGATGTTATTTGTTCTTGTTTCACTAATTTGGAGTCTCCTGAATTTTCTACTTTATGGTTTAAGCTCTCTTGCAATTCTACTACTATATTTATTTGTTCTGTTTATTTATCTCCTAATTCTACTGACTATCCAAAAAATTCTTCTAATATTTGAACTAAAAAAAAGAACACATTCTGTCTCTTTTTACTTTCTCCGAAATCATCGTTTTAGGTGATGTCAATGTTCATCACCGACAATGGCATTCATCTAGTTCTCATGATCCAGCCGGTGAACTCACCTACAATTTTTCTGTCCAGAACAACCTTGACCAGTTGGTGCATCTCCCTACCCGTATCCCTAACCGTCTTGGTGATGAACACAACATACTTGATCTTTTCCTTACTTCTTACCATTCTACTTATACTGTTAAATTCTTTTCTCCTCTATGTTCATCCGATCACCCTCTTATATCTGAATCCTGTTCTGTCTCTTAAAATCTTCCGCAATAACCTCCACGCCTTCGGTGAAGAGTCGTTTGTGGCACTTCGGTGCTGCTAACTGGTCTGACTTGCGGTTGTACTTCTCTGATTTCCAATGGAATGATTATTGCTTTCGTGGGATGGGTCCCTTGGAGTGTGCTGATCGTAAAACCGAGGTGATTCTCTCTAGCACGTAGGAGTACATTCCATATTCATTCCCTTCTACTAAACCTAACAAACCTTGGTTTAACCGTACTTGTTCTCGCGCTCTCCGCCGTCGGGATGCTGCCTTCAGAGATTACCGTCGTCTTCAAACTCCTGAAACTCATTCAATTTATATTTCATCCCGGAATCGTGCAAAATCTATTCTTCGAGATACCAAAAACTCTTTTCTCCGTCGCAAATGCAATAATCTTTCTGGTTACTCTTCCTCTCGCCCTTTCTGGCATTTTGCAAAAAATGTCAACTCAAACTTTATTTCTTACTCTTTCCGTCCTCTAGTTCCCTCTGATGACACAACTGCCATTTTACCTTCTACTAAAGCTTAACTCTTCGCTCATACTTTTGCCTCTAACTCTACCTTAGACGATTCTGGAGCTATTCCTCCTTTATCAACCCAATCCAACTCATTTATGCCTAACATTGTAATTTCTTGTAAAGATGTCATTCCTGCTCTCTCTGGGATTAACACTAAGAAGTTGTACAGTTCTGATGGTATTCCTCCTGCGGTTCTCAAAACTTGCTCTTCCGGGATTGTTGGTAAACTATTTCGTCTTTGCCTTTCAACTTCGGCTTTTCCATCTTGCTGGAAACGTGCGCTCATTCAACCTGTGCCGAAGAAGGGACCCCTCTCAACCCTCTAACTATCGTCCTATTTCTTTATCATCCGTTTTTTCTAAAGTTTTCGAATCTTTCCTTAACAGGAAAATTTGAAAGCACCTTAATTCTTCTAATCTTATTTCTGATCGCCAGTATGGCTTTCGTAAAGAACGTTCTACTGATGAACTTCTTTCCCTACTTTCTGATTCTTGGTCCACCGCTCTTCGGGGCTTCGGTGAATCTTTCGCTGTGGCGCTAGACATATCGAAAACTTTCGATAGGGTCTGACACAAAGCTTTGATTTCCAAACTTCTCTCTTTCGGAATCTATCCTTCTCTCTAATTTCCTTTCCGGTCGTTCTAAAGCAGCTGTTGTAGACGGCCACCGTTCATCCTATAAATCTATAAATAGTGGTGTTCCTCAACGATCTGTCCTATATCCAAATCTTTTTCTAATTTTCATCAATTACCTTCTCTCTATCACTTCGTCTCCTATACACTTCTATGCCGATGACTCCACCCTTCAATTCTCCTTTCAATTTGAAAGACGTCCCTCCCAACAGCAGTTGAGGGATTTAAGAAGGATGGCCTTGGAGCCACTGACCTTTCTCGTATTTCAAACTAGGGTAGAGAAAACATGGTCATTTTCAATGCCTCGAAAACTCATTTCCTCCATCTTTCTACTCGAAACAATCTTCCACACAACTATGATATCTTCTTCAAAAACTCTCAGCTCAAACCTTCATTTGTCCTCAATATTAAGGTATTTCTTTTTCTCATGATCTTTCTTGTAAAGATCAAATTATTTCTCTCTCTAAACGGGGGAGAGAAGTAGCGCTCCCGAGGCGATGAGATTACCCCCCATTGGGTATACGGGATGTTAAGGGTGTTTCCCATCTCATCCTGGTGCCCAATGGTACGCTACTTTTTGTGCTCATGTACATTTCCTTTTACACGGAGTAGGTTCTCCTTTTACACACAATAAACACTTTTTCATTCACACATCCCTCAAAAAAAACAAACAACTAATTATGGTGTCGAATTTGGTCGCCTCGGAGAATCCAAGAGGGGCGGATTCCATAGATAGCACCTCATTCACCTCTTCCCATATCACCACTTGATAGTTGGTGGCCTCCAGTGATGGAGTTGGTGCCACCAAGAATTTGCAGCCGGCTGTTCTGGATGCACGGTCTATTTTTTCATTAATTTCTGCAACATTCGCGTTCATTCCAATTTCCACTTTGTTGAACATCACCTCTCTTCTTCTAGACCTCACCTCTTATTCTTGACTGAAACTCAGATGTTGAGCGTTCTTATAGCAAACCCTATTCTGTTTCCTCCTACTGTCTCTATTCTCAATTTTCAACCAAAGGCGGATGTTGTGCATACGTGCGCAACGATGTCGTTTGTTCTCGTGTCTCTAATTTGGAGTCTTCCGAATTTTCTACCATGTGGCTTAGGCTCTCTTGCCATTCTACGACTAAATTCATTTGTTTTGTTTATTTATCTCCTAATTTTACTGACTATCCTAAATAATTTGACTATCTAAACTCCAAAATAGAGCACATCCTCTCTTCTTCTCCTTTTTCGGAAATCATCATAATAGGGGATTTCAATGTTCCCTACCGTCAATGGCTTTCTTCTAGTTCTCATGATACAGATGGTGAACGTGCCTTCCATTTCGCTATCCAAAACGACCTTGAGCAGTTAATGCAGCTCCCTACTCGTATCCCTGATCGTTTTGGAGATAAATCCAACATTCTAGACCTTTTTCAAACTTCTAATCCTTCTCCTTATACTGTTAAGGTCTTTCCTCCTCTATGTTCCTCCGATCATCTTATCTCTGTATCCTTTCCAATCTCTTCAAGTCTTCTGGAAGAACGGCACAATTCTGTTGAAAGGAAATCGTGCAAAATCTATACTTCGTAACACCAAAACCTCATTTTTACATAAAAAATGAAATAATCTTTCTGGTTCGTCATCCTCACCCTCTTTCTGGCATTTTGCAAAAATTGTCAACTCTAACCTTGCTTCTTCCTCTTTCCCTCCTTTAGTATCTTCCGATGGCACAACTACTGTTTTACCTTCTTCTAAAGCTGAACTCTTCGTTCAAACTTTTGCCTCTAAATCTACCTTAGACGATTCCAGAGCTATTCCTTCTCCTTCAACTCCCTCCAACTCATTTATGTCTAAAATTATAATTTCTTCTAAAGACGTTATTTCTGCTCTCTCTGAGCTTAATACTAAAAAGGCGTACGGTCCTGGTATTATTCCTCCTGTGGTTCTCAAAACTTGTGCTTTCGAGCTTACACCCTGCCTTGGTAAACTATTTCGTCTTTGTCTTTCTACTTCAGTCTTCCCTTCTTGCTGGAAACGTGCGCTCATCAGCCTGTGCTGAAGAATGAGGATCCCTCTCAACCCCCAACTACCGTCCCATTTCTTTGACCTCTGTTCTCTCTAAAGTTTTCGAATCAATCCTTAACGGGAAGATTTGGAAACATCTCAATTCTTTTAATTTTATCTCTGATCGCCAGAATGGGTTTCGTAAGAAACGCTCTACTAGTGATCTTCTTTCCCTTCTCTCTAACTCTTACTCCTCCGCTCTTCGACATTTCGGTGAATTTTTTGTTGCAGCGCTAGACATATCGAAAGCCTTCGATAGGGTCTGGCACAAAGCTTTGATTTTAAAACATGGTTGTTTTCAATGCCTCGAAAACTCAGTTCCTCCATCTCTCCAGTCGACACAATCTTCCACACAACTATGATCTTCTTCAAAAACACACAACTCAAACCTTCATCTGTTCTTAATATTCTCGGTGTTTCTTTTTCTCGTGATCTTTCTTGGAAAGATCACATTATTTCTCTCTCTTAATAAGCTTCTAATATGTTGGGTGTTCTGAAGCGCCTTCAGAATTACTTCACTCCACCCCAGTTGCTTTCTCTGTATAGGGGTGTTGTTCGTCCCTGTATGGAGTATGCTTCACACATCTGTGA
>SEYY01007234.1:0-2500 GCA_009176605.1 Armadillidium nasatum
AAACTAAGCGTAGAAGAAAGAGTTCAACTTGTTTTCATGTTTGTTAGACAAGGGGCTACACACCGCTCAGTATCTGGTGAATTCACCAGCAGCCACCCTAAGAGACAACCATTGAGCCATACCACTGTCTACCGTTTAATCAAACGCTTCCAAGAAACTGACCCAGTTGCTGTCAGACCGAAATGTGGGTGACAAAAGAGGGCAACTGATGAAGAAACATCTACTATGGTTTTGGCGAATGTTGTGAAAAGTCCTGTAAAATCAGTCAGAAGAATAAATCAGGAGCTAATCATCTGCAAATTATCAGTGCATCGTATTCTCATGACGTACAAATTTCATCCGTACAAAGTACATCTTGTGCAAGCTCTTCAGGATGATGACACAGATAGGCTGATGGAATTTTATGAATGGATGCGAGCACAAATGGATTCGTCAATATTTTTCTGTGAAGTCATTTTTAATTTGAATGGCCAGGTGAACTGGCACAATGTGAGCTACTGGTCAGATAGCGTCCACGTAGGAATAAGGAGGGACACTACCAGTACAACCCGAGGATCATGGTGTGTGCTGAAATATGAGAGGAGGATATAATTGGTCCATACTTCAGTGATAATGTCACTTTTGAAACCTATTTAGAGTTACTGCAAACCTTGTCTGACTACCTTGAGGATGTTCCCATACGTCGACGAAAGAACGTCTTTTTTTCAACAGGATGGAGCTCCAGAAACATTTTCCAACATGCGTGTGTGACCACTTGGACCAGACCTTTCCTAAGAGATGGATTGGAAGGAGAGGGCCCGTGGAGTGGCCACCCCGATTACCTGATCTTACCTTACTTGACTATTTCCTTTTGGATCATCTCAAGTCTTTTCTGAACAAAAATCGTCCACGCACCTTTCATGATTTAAGGGATGCAATAACAACTACATGCCAAATGATCACCCCTGAAACCCTCAGGAGTGCGAAAGACAGTTTCGTGAAGAGAATTGATGCGTATTTTAATTTAGAGAGTGCTCAAACTAAGCATATGTTATGATTAAATAGTATTATCCATTAATATCAATTTTCTTTTCCAGAACCTGTATGGTGCGCGACATCTGGGACACCCTATATTTTAACGAGTATCTCACTAATATCTTCAGACCCACTCTTCATTTTCCTACTGTACTCAAAAAAAATACCTAATACTTCCGTATATAGGATCACTTACATCTCAACTTATAGAAAATATTCTTACTATAATTGAAGCTACATTCCTGCAACGCCAGTTCATTCTTATAAAACACCATCTCAATTATTTATTTATTTAAGTGTGCCAACTGTATAATGCGGCGTATGTAGGCCAAACTGGTTTACAATTGAAAGTAAGGTTTGATTGGCATATAGAAGTTTCCTTTAGAACAGACCATCCTCTTTGCTCTCCTGTACACTCTGCCATAAAATACCATGGAGATACCCACAATTTTTCTTCTAATTTCTCTATCCTTCAACTTGTGTCTTCCCATCTTGATCGTAGGATATTGGAGTTTATAATATAAAAACTCATTGCCCATCTTTAAATGACCAAGCTGCTTCTATTGTCCATTTCACTCAATAACGAAGTCCTTTTTCCAAAATAGTCCAGCCTTTTTATTTTAATTTATGTTATTTCAATTTCAATGTTATTTTTATTATTTTAGTGTAATTTTTATTTTAAATATCTTATCTATCTATATCTAATTAATACTATTCCTAAAACGTTTAGCCTATACCTTAACAATGGTTTGCAGCCAATTGGCAACCAATATTAAGTTGCTTCCAATTGTATATATATATATTTCTTTAAATAAAAGTAAATGAATTATATATTTTCAATTTAAATGCTGAAAGTGTATTTTATTAAATTTCTTTAAATAAATAAACAAATATAAAATAATAATAATAAATAATAATAATAATAATTATATATATATATATATATATATATATATATATATATATATTATATATATATATATATATATATATATATATATATATTCAACCGATCCCGAAAAAAGGTAGTCGCTCTGACCCTTCTAACTATCGACCTATAGCTCTCACCTGTGTTCTATCTAAAAATTTTGAAACTCTCCTCAACTCTCATTTCCTGGATCATTTGGAGTCTCATTCTCTTTCTGATCACCAGTATGGCTTTCGACGCTCGAGGTCAACTGGTGACATACTTTCCTATCTTACTGATCTATGGTCTTCTGCCCTTTGGGACTTCGGGGAGTCTTGTGTGGTGGCGCTTGACATATCCAAGGCTTTTGACCGGGTATGGCATGCGTCACTGCTCTCCAAGCTCTCCTTCCTTTGGGTTTCTCTCAGATCGTTCCATTTCGGCAGTTGTAGATGGAGCGACCTCTTCCTCCTTTTCTGTCAACTGTGGTGTTCCTCAGGGTTCTGTTTTATCTCCAACCTTATTCTTACTTTTCATTAACGATCTTCTCCACTGCACTTCTAACTCTGTTCACTCTTA
>SEYY01007234.1:7500-17154 GCA_009176605.1 Armadillidium nasatum
TATATATATATATATATATATATATATATATTGAAAATTTGGGAGGAAATTTTCAAAATTTGAGAGGCAACATCTCGAAAAGAACAAATAGCGTTGAATGAAGTATAGGAAGTTGTAGTTTTGTACCTCCTCTAAACAACTGCCGAAAATGAAAAAAAATTGTAGATGTTGATTTTTTAAATTTTTTTTTTTATCTGGAAAGGTATTTTTTCCAAATTTTTACTTCAGTTGGACAGAAAAGGACATTTAATTTTTTTCCCTAAAGCATATATCAATAAACTTTACCTACTATTTTTAGTTAATAGAACTGTGAATACACAGTTCAATTTTCAAGCTATGTGGACCAGTGGTTTTTCCCCACTATCCAATTTTTTCAAGAGTAAAATTTCTGGAAATAAATCAAACCGTTAGAGATACAGAAAAACGTCTTAAGTAAACTTTTCTCAACGGGTTAAAATATATGTACCGTGCAAATTTCATAAAAATCGGAGAAAGAATTAAAAAAAAATATTTTAAGATGTCTTAAATAAACTTAAATATAGCAAAATGAAGTGGGGTATTAGGATACTGATTAAATCCAGATGAACCAATCAAACCCATTATCCGAAATTCGGAATTGTAATTTTATCCAAACCTCTCAAAATTAGAAATCTGCCATCCCACAATCTTCCTAAAGTCTGGAAATCTGTCTTATATGATAAAAAAAAAAAAAAAAAAAAAAAAAAAAAAAAAAAAAAAAAATATTACAATTTGTATTATATATATATATATATATATATATATATATATATATATATATATATATATATATATATATATATATATATATATATATATATATATATATATATATATATATATATATATATATATCTTACGGAACAGAAGATTATCGCAGGATACAATTATTCGGTGCGGTGCGAACCAGGGCCCGCACCACGCACCGCACCGCACTTTCATTTTTTTTTCGCACCGCACCGCACCGCACCGTGTTGCTGAAATAGTCTTGCGCACCGCACCGCACCGCACCAAAATGACCGCACCACGCACCGCACCGCACCCTGTGCGTCGGCCAACCCTAGTTTGGTGCCACCAAGACTCTGCAGCCGGCTTGTCCTGATGCACGGTCTATTTTTTCCATTGATTTCTGCAACATCAGCGGTCTACACTCCAATTTCCACTTCGTTGAACGTCACATCTTTTCTAAACCACACCTCTTATTCTTGACATAAACTCAGATGTTTGAGCTTTCTGATAGCAAACCCTATTCTGTTTCCTCCTACTGTCTCTATCATCAATTTTCAGCCAAAGGCGGTTGTTGTGCATACGTGCGCAACGATGTCGTTTGTTCTCGTGTCTCTAATTTGGAGTCTTCCGAATTTTCCACCTTATGGCTTAGGCTCTCTTGTTATTCTACTAAATTCATTTGTTCTGTTTATTTATCTCCTAATTCTACTGACTATTCTAAATTCTTCGACTATTTAAACTCCAAAATAGAACACATTCTCTCTTCTTCTCCTTTCTCGGAAATCATCTTATTGGGTGATTGCAATGTTCACCACCGTCAATGGGTTTCTTCTAGTTCTCATGATCCAGCTGGTGAACGTGCCTTCCATTTCGCTATCCAAAACGACCTTGAGCAGTTGGTGCAGCTCCCTACTCGTATCCCTGATCGTCTTGGAGATGAACTCAACATTTTAGACTTTTTTCTAACTTCTAATCCTTCTCCTTATACTGTTAAACTCTTTCCTCCTCTGGGTTCCTCCGATCACCTTCTTATCTCTGTATCCTCTTCTATCTCTTCAAGTCTTCCGCAGGAAGACCCCCTTCTATTGAAAGGAAACGTTTGTGGCACTTCGGTGCCGCAAGCTGGTCGGACTTGCTGTCGTACTTCTTTGATTTCCCGTGGGAGGGGTCCCTCAGAGTGTGCAGAACGCATTATCGAGGTGATTCTCTATGGCATAGAGGCGTACATTCCATTTTCTTTCTCTTCTACTAAACCTAACAAACCTTGGTTTAACTCTGCTTTTTCTCGTGCTATCCGCCGGAGGGATGTTGCCTTCAGGAATTACTATCGTCTTCAAACTCCAGAAACTCACTCAACTTATATTTCATCCTGAAATCGTGCAAAATCAATCCTTCGTAACACTAAGAACTCTTTCTCCGTAGAAAATACAATGATCTTTCTGGCTTTTCTTACTCACGTTCTTTCTGGCATTTCGCAAAAAATGTCAAATCTAACTTTGCTTCTTCCTCTTTCCCTCCTTTAATATCTTCCGACGGCACAACTGCTATTTTGCCTTCTTCTAAAGCTGAACTCTTGCTCAAACTTATCCTTTTAATTCAACCTTAGGCGATTCCGGAGCTACACCTCCTCCTTCAACCCCCTCCAACTCAGTTATGCCTAAAATTAGAATTTCTTCTAAAGATCTCATTTCTACTCTCTCTGAGCTTAATACTAAGAAGGCGAATAGTTCCGATGGTATTCCTCCTGTTATTCTCAAAACTTGTCCTTCCGAGCTTGTACCCTGTCTTGGTAAACTACTTCGTCTTTGTCTCTCTACTTCAACCTTCCATTCTTGCTGGAAACGTGCGCTCATTCAGAAAGAAACGATTACAAACAAATAAAAAACAGTAACTTGAAAACGCAAATATTTATCTAGGACTTTCTAGGTACGGTACAAGGGTATCAAAGTGCTAGCAACAAACTATCTAGGCTTACCTACAGGTTTCAGTCTTGATTTTTAAAGTCTGACCATCTCAAGTGCTTTTCTCTGTGCTCTTCGTTCTTCTGCTCGTAGGAATTTTATATCAATTCATCCCATGCAGCCAGTACGTCCCTTTTAATTAAGGAGCAAAAATTGTCCGTCTTCTTCATTCATGTTCTTCAGTGAATCTTCGTGTGTACTTTGAGTTTAACTTACGCTTCTGGTTGCCTTTTTTTTTGTTGTTGTTGTTGTTGTTGTTGTTGTTGTTGAAGTTTTTCAAGTTTCGAAACCAATCTTTCAAATCCTTGGTACGTATCTTAGTTTTATACCAAAAATGTACAACTTCCTGAATTGTGAGCCTTGCAGCATCTATGGTTTCTAGTTTAACTTGAAATTTATTATAATGACGTTTATTATAAAACAAACTGCGTTAAATAACAACTTACTGCCAGTAATTTGATGGGACATACATCCAATCCGAAAGATCTTATTTTTCTCCATTGAACTTAAACCACTGCCATTAGAGAAAAGTTTCGTATAACAAAAAGAATTTCTTCATCTAGTTTGTCCAAGAATTCTCCAATGAAACTCAATAACTCTGAAGCAGCAAATTTATTAATAGGGATGCCGATACATTAAAATATCGATTATCAATATTTAAAAAAATATCATTAACTTCGATACTATTGGTTAAAAACTATCAATATATCGGTTTTTAAATATATATATATATATATATATATATATATATATATATATATATATATATATATATATATATATATATATATATATATATATATATATATATATATATATATATATATATATAATAATAAATATAAATATAAAAAAAAAATTAAAACCTAAGAGCCAAACTTTTAAAACAATAAAAACAATAAATTAAAACGAAGTAACAAATAATAAAAAAAAACAAGGGAAGCTATTATTTTATTATTATTATTATTATTATTATTTGTTACTTCGTTTTAATTTTTTACGTTTTTATTGTTTTAAAAGTTTGGCTCATAGGTGGATAATAGGGTTTATTGATGAAGTATATATTATTATGGTGTTAAAACTGTACATTAGTCATTTAATTTTTATGTATATATACGAGTATATATATATATATATATATATATATATATATATATATATATATATATATATATATATATATATATATATATATATATATATATATATATATATATATATTTATTTATAAAGGTTAAACAGATTTCTGGTCCTCTGATATATTGAAAGATCAACATATCGATACAGCCTATATATATATATATATATATATATATATATATATATATATATATATATATATATATATATATATATATATATATATATATATATATATATATATATATATATATATATATATATATATATATATATATATATATATATATATATATATACTAAGGGAAAAGTTTTGAAGTTAGCTGCTTCTGGAAAATACTGAAATAATTCCTCCCGTGTGCACCCACTTAACAACAAAAAACTACACAAAGATCTTACAAAATGATCTTAAAATGACAGAATTTTCAATTTAACCTAATTAATTATAACTGCAATCTAATTTAATATTTAGTATAATACAGCGTAGCTTAACCTAACGAGACTTAATCTAACCTAACTAGACAGCCTAACCTAACATAACCACAGCTAACTTATCTCCTAGGTCTCAATTAATTAATTAATAATTGTCCATTTATTATTTTTATTGGCATATTTCCATATCTTTGCAACCACTGTTCAGATTGGGTTCAAATTTGGACGGTTTACTCTTTGCATCTTGTAGATCAGTTTGTTCTACTTGGTTGATCATTTAATCAAATAGTTACTTAATTATAAAATTAACGTAATATTAATTACTGTTTATTTCATAACAAAATGGCACTTACTTCCCGCCAAATTGTTGTAACCATTTTAGGGGTTTCCTTCCACAAAAGGTGAAAATTTGTAACACAATTATTGGCTATCTTACATACTTTTTCATTATTTCCTTTAAACCTTTCGGTTTATTTTAATTAATGGTTAACTTTCAAATTGGTATCTAATCCAATAAAATTCTATTTAATTGTTCATGTTTATTCCAAATGACACTACAAAATGGTGTTGTTTGACAACTTTTTCCCATTTATAAGGCCGCGGAGCGATTCTGCGGCACGATTCTTGAGCTACATACTTTCACCTGGAGGTTCCGTTCGTTTTCCCTTGCTTCATTAACATTGCCTCTTTGTTGTATTAAATTTTGCCACCGGATTTATTTTGGGGTTTGTTAGCTATCCGTTGCTTGTTTGCAAGTCCCCTTTTTAACGTAAAATTTGTGTTTAATTTTCTTCTGCGTCAGAGCAGGTCTCTTCATTCAGATCTTAAAATTTCACTCACGTGAATTTCTAGTAGGGTATGACTTTTGATTGTGTCAGACGGAAATATTATACCTTTTGTTCGACCTGGTAATCTTCCACAAGTTTATTTTATTGGTTTTGAGACCCCTGGACATAGTTAATAATATATTTTTGTTTTACCCCGTCTTATGATACAGCTTAGGGACCTTTCTCCGCCTTTTTTTTTTACTAGTAATCCTTCTCTACCACCCGGTTAGGATAGTGTGTTAGGAAAATTGGTCTTATTCTGTGCACGCATTAGATTCATTTCTGTTGGTGCCATTATTTACAAGATCTATAGCCTCTGAAATTTTGTGTTATCTATTTGGATGATAAAAGTTCTTTATCCTGGTGATTTTTCGTCTAGTATAGTCACTGGGAAATTGAGTAACATTATTCATGAAATAGTCGTTTATAAATATTAAGCATTTTACTCTATTGGCATGTAAAACTTTTGCTTCTTCTCTTTCATACTTCTGGTGCGCTTTCGTTTTCCAATATTTAAAGTTTTTTTTTGTAAAGTGGTCATCTTATTTTTTAGGGTCCTCAACTGATTGCTTCAGTAGTTCCTACATATATTTTTTCTCTGGTTTCTATCAATGGAAGGAAAATGAAAATACGCGAACAACGAAGTAGTCCTCTTCATCGAAAAATCGTTTAAGTTTACTACTCCATCTGGTCCAGGCCTAGGAGATATTTTGATATAGCTGTTGTTTGTTAATTGTTCTATTACTTCGTAAATAATTTGTTACAGTTTTGCAAAAAACTGTAATCATTTGTTCTCGACAGAATAAACTAAAGATTAAAAATATCCACAGTTGTATTTGAAGAGGGCTAAGTGGACCTTCCATCTACAAAAAAAAAAAAAAAAAAAAAAAAGTAAATAAATAAAGGTGAAGTTTACAGCAAAATTTATATAACCGCTGAAACGGATATTTTAGATTACGTAACAATCGTAACATTTTTACCGTATTTGTATCGTACCGAACGTGATTTTAGATGCTGTGTATTTGGCTCTGGTCATTGGTCGGAGACATTTGCAGGAACATGGTTACTGAAATAAGCACATCTGCAAACACTTCATTTTTAGTTGTTGCTACGGGAGATGCTTGTTGAAGAATAGAGAAATTAGAAGAATAAAAAGGGTAGGTATCTTCATGATCTTATATGGTAGAGTGTATAAGAGAGCAAATAGGTAGGTCCGAAGTAAAGGAAACTTCTCTGTGCTTATCAGTCCTAACTTTTAATTGTAAACCAGTTTGGCCTACATACACCGCGTTACAACTGGCACACTTAAATAAATAAATTAATGAGGATCTAAGAAGCACTGGGTGAGAGTCCTTGTGTCTGAAGAAGCTTTAAATTGAGAGGGAATATAATTTATAAGAATGAACTGTCATTGCGGGAATATTTCTTATTAAGAATATTATTAAGTTGAGATGTAAGTGATCCTATATACGGAAGTTTTAAGTATAATTTTTGTTTGAGTACAGTATAGGAAAATGAAGCATGGGTCTGAAAGATATTAGTGAGATACTCGTTAATTAATACTTTTTTCCACTTGGAACTTTGGGAATATCTTTTATCAAACCTACTGTCTACTCCAATATTAGCGATGAAATGGGGCAAAGATAATATATATATATATATATATATATATATATATATATATATATATATATATATATATATATATATATATATATATATATATATATATATATATATATATATATATATATATATATATATATATAATAAAGCCTTTACTTTTCTTGTATGATCTGACTTCCGGTCCTCTCCTGATTCAGATAAAATCCCACCATCATCCAACACATAAGCACCTTAAAAATACACATATTTTGCTTCAATTTTATTTTATAAAATCAGAAAACTCCTTCAAATTTCTTGAAATAGAAAAATATCGATGAGTCGGTTATGAGGAAAAATATCGATGTATTGGCTTTAAAATATCGATAATTTTTCGATACTATCCTAAAAATTATCAATATGAATATATATCGATACTCATTCGGCATCACTATTTATTAATATAAGCATAGTAAAAATATAATTAAAATCATAGTAATTTAGATCAATGCTATAAATTTAGGACATCAAGAATCCATATTATTGCCGCAAACAGTAAAATAAATATAAAATGGCTTCGTAAATCACAAAAGGTTATATTGATAATCACAAATATTTTTACATACATCTTTTTTCTTGATAGAAAGTTTACAGGAAAACGATATTTATTTTAAAAAATGCTTAATTAACGAAGTGGTAATTTATTATGTTTAAAATTGGACGAGACTATTACTTCCAATCAGAAAAGAGTTGACATACGTGTGATTCTTATTAACCAATCAAAAATTTGTTTACAGTTCGGCTGCTTGAAGAAGAGTAAAAATATGGCTGTAGGTTTATGACGTAAGCATATTAGGGAGTGACTTTCATTTCTCGGCCTCTCTAAATTCTTTTCTAAAATTTGTAGTTACATTCAGGGTTGGCATTATAAAAATCAAAAATAAATAAGTTGTTTTTTTGTGATTATTTTTTTAAATTTACTTTTTTAATTTTTTTTTTAATTTTTTTTATTTATTTATTTTTTTAAATAACGTCGCACCGTCTTCATATTTTTAAGTTCAGAATATCATAACAGAAAAAAAAAATTAAAAAAATTTTTAAAAAAATTTTAATTTTATCGAGCTGGGGAAAAAAATTAATCCGCGTCAGACGATATTTTTTTTTGCTAAAATTATTGTAGTACAAGTTTTATTTTTTTGAATTTAGCTTTTTGATATTTCTTGCAAAGGTGGCGTTGTATTTAATTTTTTTAAATTTAATTTTTTTTTTTTTTTTTTTTTTTTTTTTAAATATTTTTTATTATATTTTATATATTATATATTATATATATATATATATATATATATATATATATATATATATATATATATATATATATATATATATATATATATATATATTATATATATATATATATATTATATATATATATTATATATATATATTATTAATTATATAAATTATAGATTTTATAACCTAAACTTTTTTTTATTTTATTTGTAAATGTATTTTAATTGATTTCATAAATTGAATATTATTTGGAAACTACTTTAAATGGCAACTATGGTTCTGAGGGATTGTTTTCGGCTAGAGGAATTTGAAATCATTGACCGGGTGAAAGCGCCATTGAATTAAACATGTTTTGATACCTAAAATATAATGGTACTGGTATTGGTGTGCCTTATTATCTGAGTGGTTTAAATAATAAAGTATCTTAATTAACATTTTCTGATATATTAAAATAATTATTGTTGGTTGTTGCAGTGAGTTTGATTGCCTTTAAATTCTTATGTATAGGACATAGGGTAATCATAGTGGAAGCTGAATCTTGATCTAGGTCACCTTGAGTAAAAAGTACAATTTCAACAACCACTCGCAGCTTCCCATATATATATATATATATATATATTATAATATATATATATATATATATATATATATATATATATATATATATATATATATATATATATTATATATATATATATATATATATATATATATATATATATATATATATATATATATATATATATAATAATAAAATTATTCTATTAATATTATATATTATTGTAAAAATTTTTATTTAATTAAACATATTTCATAATAAATTCTTAAAGTAATATAAATTAATATTATAAATGTTGCCATCTATTAATTAAAATATATGAAATGTTTCTTACAATATTATTTCTTTATTTTATATAATAATTTAATTGTTTATTTTCATATAATTATTTATATTTTATATTATAGTATTTTATTAAATATTAAAATTACAAACATTAATGGATATATATATTAGTTTATATTTATTGATAATTAAAATAGTTTGCTAAAATCTGTCACTTAAGTTCGCTCAATTTCATAATAAACCCAAATATATTCCTTCAACTAATTACTAATAATAGTAGTTTTTCTAATTTTTAGAGGTTGATTATTTATTTATTTACTTATTTATTATTATTAAAATATTTAATATATGTATTTATTTAGTTAATTCTTAATATTAAGGTCTTTAAATGGTTTATTCTCTTTATTTTAATTATATTTTTGGCAGACGACTTCTGAAAATTCACACTTTATTATTATTATTATTATTATCATTTTTAAGAGAGTTTGTTAAACGGGTTATTAAGAAATTTATGTTCTTAATTATGTTTTGAATATTAAAATTAGAAATTTTATGATATTAAAATGTCATATTTATCAATATTATTATATAAAGTTTATATTTTTCTAAATAGAAACGATTATAGTGGCTATTATTTTGTATGTTTTAGCATTGAGCCCGTTACAAGGAACGATATTTGTATGTTATTTTTATTCATTATTTTGTTAATAACTATTTAATTATATAGTTTTAGGTAGCTAAACTTTATATGAGGATAAGTTACTAAATATTAAATAACCTTTAATATATATATATATATATATATATATAT
>SEYY01007235.1:0-2500 GCA_009176605.1 Armadillidium nasatum
TATTATTATTATTATATTATTATTATTATTATTATTTATTATTATTATTATTATTATTATTATTATTATTATTATTATTATTATTATTATTATTATTATTATTATCATTATTATTATTATTATTATTTATCTTTTAATTAATTATTATTATTATTATTATTATTATTATTATTATTATTATTATTATTATTATCATTATTATTATTATTATTATTATTATTATTATTATATATTATTATTATTATTATTATTTTATTATTATTATTATTATTATTATTATTATTATTATTATTTATTATTATTATTTATATTATTATATTATTATTATATTATTATTATATTATTATTATTGTTAGTTATAATTATTATTTATGGAACGCATATTTCAATATTATTATTATTATTATTATTATTATTATTATTATTATTATTATTATTATTATTATTATTATTATTATTATTATTATTATTATTATTATTTTATTATTATTATTATTATTATTATTATTATTATTATTATTATTATTATTATTATTATTATTATTATTATTGTTATTAATTATTATTGTTTTATAAATTATTATTTATGGAACGCATATTTCATTATTATTATTATTATTATTATTATTATTATTATTATTATTATTATTATTATTATTATTATTATTATTATTATTATTTTTGTATTCCAATTTATGAAATGGAGTGTGAATTTATGTTTGTTTTCAAATTAACTGTTTTCTGCTACTAACAAGTCCGAGACTAATCCCGAAATTATTTTTTGGTTTAATTTTGAAAAAAAAAAAAAAAATTCAAGAGTCTGTCTGCTTGCTGCAGCTGGCTAAAGCGTGACGTCACGCTTAGTCCAGCGGCAGCGAAAATATTTAGCAGAATCTTGATTTTCGTGGGACACTTTGCTTTAGCAATTGTCAGCTGATCTATATAAACACGCGTAAATATGTTTTAAAATAATTTAATCTGGTATTTAACTAATTTAAGTAATCCCTTAATTAAATTATTATCATAAAGGCCATATGTATGAATATAAGATAAAGTATTAGTTAAACGAAGATTTTAAAAAGACTTTGGAGGCAGCCATGATAAAAAAAAAAATTGGAACCAACGAAATTCCGAATAATAGAAAGTAATGAATTTGCTGCATTTAAAGCTAATAAATGATCCGAAAATGTTAAAATAATTGTCTGTAATGATTTGTAAACAAATCTATCTGAATAAGAATATATACAAAAGATATTTATTCTAAAAGAAGATTTCCTGCCCAACTGCCCCATGTTTGTTTACATCACGTGACCATTCAAGATTGCGCCAGAGAAAATTGAAGATAGAATTTTCTGACTTTAATTTTCGCTGCAGCGAACAGAAAATTCGTGGGACACGATTCAGAAGACACTTCACTTTAGAAATTTTTAACATTTTTAAAGAATCTTGAGCGTGGAACGACCCAATGAATTTCTATACTTTTCAGAGACAAATTTAGGGTAAAATTGGTAGCTCTTTATTTCTAAGTAACCTGATAAATAGATCAAATTAGTAAATATTTTGGATTTTTAATGTTTTTATAATACATTTTTAAAACTGTTTTATTTAAAAATGTTATTATAAATGTTCAAAAAATGACTAATAATAATTTTATAATCAAAATTCTAGTGGTAAAAAATTTTAAAAAATAAATAAATTTGTTACTGCTTTTTAATAGAATTTTCTTTTAAAAATTTATAAAATATGAAGTTTTAATCAATAACTATTAATATAAATATATATATATATATATATATATATATATATATATATATATATATATATATATATATATATATATATATATATATATATATATATATATATATATATATATATATATATATATATATATATATATATATATATATATATATATATATTATATAATATATATATATATATATATATATATATATATATATATATATATATATATATATATATATATATATATATATATATATATATATATATATATATATATATATATATATATATATATATATATATATATATATATATATATATATATATATGGCGAAGGCAGGTTACGATCATCATTTTCTCACATTTCTCATTCCGATACGAGATTATATCATACATTGTCCTAGACTTTTTTAATTTGTAGATATGGAACTGCGTTGTTATTCCATCCATGTACCTTCTTTTTTTAATTTTGATTTGTATTTATAGATTCTAGATTTTGTGTTCAGCATCAGTATTCTCAATTGTATGTTATGTGTTTAAGGTTCAAAGTGAGATAGAAATTACTAAGCTGAGACGGTACCGTGTAATTAAACACAGCTTCAGTCTAAATTTATAATTCAATTTCATCAGATCATGGATATTAAGAGATTCCTTAGGGTTGCAGTAATTCTACAAAGAAGTCGTTGAAATCAAAGATGTATGTATTGGCTTTGTAGAACTGGAAGCTCTTGACCCAAAAACCATTGCGAAA
>SEYY01007235.1:12500-15000 GCA_009176605.1 Armadillidium nasatum
TTTTTTTTTTTTTTTTTATGATAAAATTAATTATTTATAAAATTTACAATATTCAAAACTTGGAATATTATATAATGTATGGTATCATGTATAATTTTAATGGGCTCAAAGGACGATGTCGTCTCCCCAGAAACCTATTTCAATTTTGTATCAAAACATGTAAAGTACACGATATTTGTATATGTAAATTTGTAACTGAAAAAATAAATAAAGATTAAAGATTATTATTATTATTATTATTATTATTATTATTATTATTATTATTATTATTATTATTATTATTATTATTATTATTATTATTATTATTATTATTATTATTATTATTATTATTACTATTACTGCTATTGTAATTTTTATTATTATGTTTAATATTGTCTTTACATTTAATTTTGATAATTCTATTAATACTTTCAAATTATTGCCGTAATTGAAGTTAGCTTTGGAATCAGTACTAAAAGCCTTATTGCTGTTGCTATTACAATTTATATTATTCTTATTATCGCTATTATTATTATAGTTGATAATATTATTAGTACTTCCTTACCATAATTATGATTATTATTCTATTATTTCGATCATTATTATATTTACGAATACCTTCTTCCTCTCATTATTATTATTATTATTATTATTATTATTATTATTATTATTATTATTATTATTATTATTATTATTATTTTTTATGATATTGATTTTATAATTAATTAGAGTTCATATTGTTATTACTATTTTCGCTATTATTAATTTTATAAGATAATTGTATTTTAATTAGCATTATCTTTATCACTCATTTTGTTATATGCACCATTTTAGTATTTACTTTTTAATAATAAAATTAAAAACTTATTTAACTACTAAACTTTGGGGCTCAATGGAAACTAATGTGTATCCCTTTAGAAGTCCCTTTTCAGAGAACTGTACTGTCACTTCATTACTATTACTATTATTATTATTATTATTATTATTATTATTATTATTATTATTATTATTATTATTATTATTATTATTATTATTATTATTATTATTATTATTATTATTAGTATTAGTATTAGTTAGTATCGTTAGTAGTATAGGACCTACTACATAATGTAAATTAGAGTGTATACGTTCAATGAAAAAAGAATTTCGAATTTGAATTATTATTATCATTATTATTATTTCTAATTTTAAATCAAATTCAATTCTCTTTAAGAATTTTCATCTTTTCCATTATTTTTTTTTCACTTTTTTTCATTAAATTCCATTTCCTTGGGTTGTTTTAACCTCATTCTTTTTAGTACGTTACAAAAAAAAAAATATATATATATATATAATTTGAGATTTCACGAATAGCTTCAAATTTTTCATTTCCCAATATTCTCTTAATTAAAGGAGAAAACTCATTAAATTTACGACGCCCTCGTAGCACAAGAAGTGCATTGTCTGCGTATAAATTTTGGGTGGACGTAGGCAACTCCAGGGTTGTCCGCTGTTGTGCCTCCTTCTTTCCAGCCACATCTGTTCCATGGAATTCTCTCCCATCTTCTGTGTTTCCTTCCGAATTTAATTTCAATTTCTTTAAAGCCCACGTTTGTGCTCATCTACGAAATTTGCGTTAGGTGGGACTTTTAAGGTTTTCTTTATTAATCCTAGCACACCGTCCTTGAACAGGGCTCTGCCCGTGAGCGGTAGTGATGTGTAAATTCACACACACACACACACACACACACACACACACACACATACACACATATATATATATATATATATATATATATATATATATATATATATATATATATATATATATATATATATATATATATATATATATATATATATATGTTCCATTGTTAAACGCTAATGACATTTAGTGGGTGGGCCATCAGGTCATTAGATCGAATGAATAGATGCAAAAGAAACATTTTTCTCATGTAGGAATAAACGAAATAGATAAACAGAAATAATTAAATAAATAAAAAATTAGATAAATAAATAAATAAATAGACAGATTAAATAGTTAAAGACGAAATTTTGTTTTTTTTATATTTTTAGAAGAAAATATAAAATAAAAAGATTTTAGAGTAAAATAATGGAATGTTTGAGAGAGAGAGAGAGAGAGAGAGAGAGAGAGAGAGAGAGAGAGAGAGAGAGAGAGAGAGAGAGAGAGGAGCTTGAAAAGAGTTAGAATAAGACAATTTAATCTTTTGTTTTGAATATTCTACTGATTAAAGAAACGTGCGAACAAAGATAACACAAAGGGATTTTCTCTTTTTCTCCCTGTTTTTATCTCTCCTTTAATCCCTCTCTCTCTCTCTCTCTCTCTCTCTCTCTCTCTCTCTCTCTCTCTCTCTCTCTCTCTCTCTCTCTCTCATTTTATGTACGTTTTTTTGTTTCTATCCCCTCCCTCCCTCTCTATACTTCCCTCTTTCCTTTTTATAAGAAAAACGAATAATCAGGGATATTCTCCCTTTCTCCCTGTTTTTATCTCTCCGATACCCTCTCTCTTTCCCTATCCACT
>SEYY01007235.1:20000-21005 GCA_009176605.1 Armadillidium nasatum
AATTGCTGGAAAATTTCAGGCAAGAGGTCAAATTTTTACCAGTAGGAGAGACAAGGAGATCAACTAATTTCCTCTTTGCCAAATCAAATTGATTTTTTTTTGACGAGATAAAAATATTTTCTTATAAAAAGAGAAGGAAAAAAAAAGTGTTATCAAAGAAAAGGCAGAGAATAGAAAACACGAAAATTCTTGTTATTTGAATGATGCAAAAGAATATAATCGTTCAAAACGAAACCGAAATTTCTGAATATGGAGAAAAAAATTAAACACTAAAATAATTATTTGATAGGAAGTAATAAAAAATAGCCTTACTTTTGTTGAGGGCAGAGAGATTAAATGGCTAAATGGGAAATAAACGATGTTGCCAATTCTAAAATTAACATATTAAGAAAAACTTTTGGCTTCTGTCGGAAATTAATTCTTCATTCATTATTATTATTATTGTTATTATTATTATTATTATTATTATTATTATTATTATTATTATTATTATTATTATTATTATTGGTATTTTAATTTGCAATTAAGAGACATTATTGTTTTTATTGTTATTTTTATTACTTTTCAAGATAATTTTATCATTACAAATTGTGAAATTTAATTAGATATTATGCCTTTGGGCTCAAAGGAAAGAGCACAATTTTACAGCAAATACTATTAATAGCCCTTATTAATTATTAGAAATTTAATTATTTAAAACCTCATGTTATTAATCTTTGATGTGAACACGTTATGATATAAAAGATTTCTAAGAAAATGTTCATGAAAATTTTAATTTAAAACCAAATTTGCAAAAAAAAAAAAATAAAAAAAAAATAAAAAATAAAAAAAAAAAAAAAAAAAAATGAAACACGATAAAAGGTTTTTTCAAATATATTTATATACGCGTGTGCATGTGTTTTTAAACTTTAAATATGGTAAACAAAATATTTATTAAAGTTCAGTTTAATTTATTTGTTGAGTAATATTTATTTAACATTCGAATATGATTTCGAAAACGAAATT
>SEYY01007238.1:0-5000 GCA_009176605.1 Armadillidium nasatum
AAAATAGCTGAAATGTGAAAATATAAAGTTTTATGAGTTAGTTATATTGAATATTGGGGACATTCGAAGGTAAATGAATAAGTTATTAGTTTTCTTACCCTTGATATTGATAGATTTGGATATTCATATGTTTGGTACTGGCTGAAACCTAGTATGAATGCTTGTATTGTTGATATATTGGCATCTAAAGCGTGTTAATTATGAAGATTCATAAGAAAATAGAGTATGTGTGAAAATATAAAGTTTTTACGAGTTAGTTATATTGAATATTGGGGATATTCGAAGGTGAATGAATAAGTTATTAGTTTTCCTACCCTCGATATTGGTAGATTTGGGTATTCTTATGTTTGAATCTGTCTAATATATGTTCATATGGGTGAAAAATAATGATAATAATAAAATGCAGGAACACTATAGTCCTGTTAGTGAGGATGTTGCCCGAGACCCTAGTATGAATGCATGTATTGTTAATATATTGGTATCTTAAGCATGATAGTGTATAAAGAACCATAAGAAAATAGTTGAAGTGTGAAAATATAAAGTTTTTACGAGTTAGTTATATTGAATATTGGGGCCATTCGAAGGTAAATGAATAAGTTATTAGTTTTCCTACCCTCGATATTGATAGATTTGGGTATTCTTATGTTTGATTCTGTTAGAAATCTTAGTATGACTGTTTGTATTGGCCATGTAAAAGTATGTTCAGTGAATGAAATGTATATATGGGGTTTGAGTTACGATGAGTGCTGGTGAGGATTCGGTCTTTATCATGAGATCGGCAAAATATTCAGTAAAAGTAGGTTAAAGGGAATTTAGCATATGAAGAAATATGGAGTTTACTATCTTTTGGGGCAAAGTATGTCGGCTCTTGATTTGGATTGTGTGATGGGTCTAATATATAAGTTCATACGGGTAAAAGTTAATAATAATAATAATAATAATAATAATAATAATAATAATAATAATAATAATAATAATAATAAATAATAATAATAATAATAATAATAATAATGGAAAAGGTATGACGAATGTTGGTGAGGGTCCTGTTTGAAACCTCTGTGAAAATGTTTGTTGATTATATTGACATCTAAAGCATTTTAGTATAAGTTAGTTTATAAAGAATAGCAAGAATATAGATGAGGTGTGAAAATACAAAGTTTTTAAGACGTAGTTATATCGAATGTTGGTATCATTCGAAAGTAAATGCATAAGTTATTAGGCTGTATAACTTCGATATTGATAATGCTGCATATATGTTACCTAGATTTGAAAGCAGGGTATTCTTATGCTAACTAGATTAGGGAAATTTAGGTATTCTTATGTTCGATGCTGTTAGAAATCTTAGTATGAGTGTTTGTATTGACTAAGTAAAAGTATGCTCAATAAATGAAATGTTTATATGAAGGAGGCGTTACGACGAGTTCTGGTGAGGAATCTTATCTTTATCATGAGAAATCGACTAAATATTCAGGGAAAACAGGATAAAAGGGTATTTAACTTATGAAGAAATATGGAGTTTAGCATCTTTCAGGGCTAAGTATGTCGGCTCTTGATATGGAAAAAAGTGTAATGGGCACTAATATATAAGTCCATATGGTTGAAAATTAATAATAAAATGAAGAAAAAGTTATGACGTGTGTTGGGGCGGTTTCGGATCATTCATCAATGTCAAGAAAAAGGTAAAAAGGTACGGTGGTAATTACCTGGGAAATTAAAAGGTGCACGCGTAAATGGAATATATATGTAAATGATTATTTGGTGTATGGTGATAAATGGTACAAACAATGGGTTTATTATGTTCCCATCGATCAATATCAGGAAAAAGGCAAAAAGGTCCATGTCTAATTACCTGGAAAGCTGAATTTATTAGGATGGGGATTTATTTCTATCAATCAATGTCAAGGAAAAGGCATAAAGGTCCAAGTTTAGTTACCTGGAAAGCGTAAATTATTAGGATGGGCTTTATATTTCCATCAATCAATGTCAAAAAAAAGTAAACAGGTTAACCGGAATTTACCTGGCCTATGTAGAAAGGTATACCGGTCTTAGCCTTGTGTAATGTTTTATGATGACGCCCTCTGGTGATTGGATGAATATGAAAAAGGGGCGGGGCTTATACTTGTTTTGGGCTACTGCCTAATGCTAATTGGTGGAATATTATCAGTATGGATTTTGGTGGCATGAAGCTCGGATGTACTCGGTTGGTCTTAGTATCATAATATGATCATATTATGATCGTAAGTAAAAATGTTAATATTATATTGTGAAAATGTATATTACAGGTTATACGATTACATTTGTTTTAAAAGAAATTCGATGTTACATTAAGTTCAATATTTTGAAACGGTTAACAATGTGTGTAAATGTGTTCATGTTTGTGTACCTTTTTATTTAGTTGAGTGAAGTTTACCAGTTATGTTTAAATGTCTTCAACTGCATGCCGAGATACCTGATCCTGCGAATTAAATGAGTTTATTGGTGATTATTTTTCTTGTGTGTGTGTGTGTGTGTGTGTGATTTGTGTGTGTGTGTGTGTGTGTGTGTGTGTGTGTAGGTGTTTGTATATGTTAACAATCTGTTATATATTAATAATAATAATAATAATAATAATAATAATAATAATACTAATACTAATGATAATAATATAAATAATATTTAGTGAAATTTTTTTATGTAGTTTCGAAAAGACCTAAAAACAGTTACTATGAAAACATGTTTGTATGTGTGTGTGTGTGTGTGTGTGTGTGTGTGTGTGTGTGTGTGTGTGTGTGCGTGTTCGTGTTCTTAATACCCGCGAGTGAACTGGGTGGGGTAGGGTGATGGGCAACCCCACGCCTTTATATATATATATATATATATATATATATATATATATATATATATATATATATATATATATATATATATATATATATATATATATATATATATTATTATCATAATATTGGTGTGTATATTGCTGTTTGCGTGTGTACGTGTGTGTGTGTGTGTGTGTGTGTGTGTGTGTGTGATTATATATATATATATATATATATATATATATATATATATATATATATATATATATATATATATATATATATATATATATATATATATATATATATATATATATATATATATATATAGAATGAGTTCTTATGTTTTACGTAGTTTAGTATTTCACAGCGTAAAGACATAAACATTAAGTTTTTAAAATATTAACTGAAAATAGAAAATAAAAATTACGAAATTGAAATAAATATAAATTGTTAAAAAGGAAAAAAAAAGTATTAAATGAAAAGAAAAATAATAAATGAAAAATAAAATTAAGAAATTGAAATAAATATAAATTATTAAAAAGAAAAAAGTATTAAATAAAAATAAAATAAAAAATGAAAAATATTTTAAAAAACTAAAAAGAAAAAAAAAAAGATACGTTATTATATTATAACATTACGTTATTATTAAATTAAAAGAAATAATGCTACTGTAGTATGAAAGAAAAAATAATATCAGCAAAAAGTATAGAATGACAACTTTTTATCGTAGCTAATTATTTGAACATAAGTTAAGGTAATGCAGCTTCTTCCACGTATATTCATATAACCGATCAGGTTTAAAATAACAAACTATTACATTTTAACTGGATTATATTACAGCTAGTAAGTACTTGAAATATAAGGTTAAATATTAAATCGATGTCTGGAAATTTTAATATGATATGTATAAGAAAAAAATTTCAGCAAAGATATTTAAACTATAGTTTGGTCAAAATCTCGTAATATCTTCTATATCTGCATGGCTTAACATTTATTGTACATTTCCGGCATTCAAAATCGGGAGGGGCTGCAACATCTCGTGGCTCCGCACACATCACGAAAAACCCTCAAAAGAAAGAACAGGAGAGGTCTCCGACCTCTAAAAACACCAAACCTCCGGTTTTCCTAACCCCTCCAGGAAGGAACCTAGGGGGAGGAAGCTCCGTCTTCCGTCCAATCAGGCAGTCAGGAACAGAGAGGGACTCCGTTCCCTTCTGAAACACGGAAGCTCCGTCTTCCATCCATCCATGAAAGAGCAGAGGGGCTCCGCTCCCTCCAGGAAGGATCAGGAGGGCTCCGACCCACCTTCAACATCAAGGAAGCTCCGTCTTTCTTCCAATCAGGCAGGACCTGTGGATGGCTCCAACCTTCTTCAACACCGAGGAAGCTCAGACTTCCTCATTCCTTCATGAAATAAAATAAAAATACTCATCACGGATAAAACAATTTTTGGGACCCCCGGATGCGCCATCAAGCCCCTATTTAGGGGAGCTTTCTCATCCATTACTTATATAAACCTCCATTGATCATCAACATACCATTAGATGCCAGAAAAAAAGTATGAACTCAAAGCAAAAACAATGTGAGGTTGTACAGATTGTCAAATTTAGCTACTTTTCGATAGAATCCGGCATCTGTCGATATATATATATATATATATATATATATATATATATATATATATATATATATATATATATATATATATATATATATATATATATATATATATATATATATATATATATATATATATAATAAAAAATTGGTCTCTATTATTCCGTTCAATAATCCTAATCTGAATGAACACATGTAATATGAAACTAATCCGAAAATTTATGAAAATTCATATCGTTCAAAATACCCTAAGGCTAAAAAGGGGCAAATCGAACTCAAGGTCACGCAACCTTTCTCAAACTTGTAAAGAAAGGAAACAAAACTTATCAAAATGGAACAAGAAAGAAGTTTTAAAAATTCGGGGATGCTGGCTATGTCAGCAAACCCCTAAAATGGGGTGTCCCTCCCCCATTAAGCACACAAACCCTAGCCCTAACTTTTAACAATTCCCGAGGGGTCAGAAAAGAGTATGAACCCTCAGCTAAACAATGCGAGGATGTACAGGTTGCCAGATTTAGCTACTTTTTGACAGAATCTGGCACCTGTCGAAAGTGCGGGCTATACTACTTATATATATATATA